>PVHP010002928.1:0-84267 GCA_004024765.1 Zapus hudsonius | reverse complement strand
TGGGTTTTCCAACCTCGATGAAGCTGTGTTGTTGGGGGCAAGCTTATGGGGTTATAAGCCAGCTTCCCCTTGCCAGTGTTTGGCACACCTTCCTGCTGCTGTTTGCAGTGCTGTGGCAGAGGTGATGTCCAGCCCTCTGCTCATGCCATCGTTTTCCCTGCCAGAATGGAGTCTCCCCTCGAGTCCGTAAGCCAAATAAGCCCATTCCTCTACAAGCCGCTTTTGTTTGGGTTCTTTTTCCGCAGCAACAAGAAAGCTGACTGCAACATCTTCTGCTCCCCATATACAAGTATCTTCTGTTAGAAATGGCCTATGAAAAGGTTCCTATTTCTCTGCTTCCTGGATGAACAGGGAGGAAAGGTTTGTCTTCACAAACTTCACCAATCAGGGGTTGATCTTGGAGGTTAGAGTCATAAAGAAGTACATTTCTTGGAAGGGGCCCTGCCCACTGGCCTGGGACTTGAAGGAAACATAATGGTCCATAGTCTTGACAAAGAGCTGTACTAAAGGACCTGAAATATTGCATCAGTTGCTTGCTCACTGCTGGGGTAAAAAAAAACCAAGCAGGAGCAACTTAAGGAAGGAAGTTATTTCAGCTTCCAGTTCTATGAAAGGGTCCATCATGACAGGGAAAGCATGGCAGGAGCAGGATGCATCCATCATGTTGTCATTGGCAGAAAGGTAGTAGAGACAACAGCAGGATTCATTGTAACACCACAACACTCACCACCAGTGACACACTTCTTCCACCAAGGCTCCACCTCCTAAAGGTTCCCCAATCTTTCTAAATAACACCACTTTGCTTGGGATCAAGTGTCAAACACATGGGTCTATGGGGAAGGGTATTACATTCAAACCAACACAAACATGCTTGATTCATTCTGAAGTCTTTGACTCATTGATGCCCTAACTGAGAAAGTAAAGCCAGCATTCTGAAGCATCACTGGTAGGCTGTCTTTTCATCACTGACTAACAATAAGAAGGTTCCTTCTCAAAAATTTACCTCTTACATGGGGATTGTCCATAGCTTCTTGCTGGAAGCACATTTGTACTCAAGCCATGAAGGGGACTGGCCAGAAGGCTCTGGGGACATTGGGAATGTAATGCGTAGCCAGCAGAAGTAGAGCAGAGTAGCAACAGCGTAGATGGGCTGAGAAAAGTTGCAGAAACCTTCTGTCAGGAGGATGGTATTTATTTCCACCACTGCAAAGGCAAATATTTGAATGCTCTGTCCCAAGTGGAGACAGGGAAGCAAAGAACTAAAATCCATTTATTCAGGTAAGAGTCCAGGAGCTGTTCCAGTGAAATAAACTCCTTGTGTGAGTTAGGGGTGAAGCTGCTGAGGGTGACGACCTTTCTGGACTAGAGAAGTCTGCCTCTCCAAGTCTCTGCATGAATGGGTAGATGACAGCCATGGGGATCTGATGCCTCTTCTCTACTTATTGAAGATCTTGAGGAACAAGCCAAAGCAGCTGATGTAGTACACTGGGGAGGAGGGGGCTAGGGCCCACTGGCTAAAGGCACATGTAGTATCCAGTCTCCCCCTCAATATTGGTCAGGATGGAGACGGTCTTCTTGGGATACCTTTTTCTTTTTTGCTTAACTTTTTTGTTTGTTTTTCAATGTACGGTCTCACTCTAACCCAGGCTGCCCTGGAACTCACTCTGTAGTCCCAGGCTGGCCTGAAACTCATAATGATCCTCTTACCTCTGCCTCCTAAGTGCTGTGATTAAAGGCGTGTGTCACCAGGCTCACCTTTTTTTTTCTAACATTTTATTGACCACCTCCATACATATAGTGATATATGGTCATAATCTCCTCCCACTGCTATTCTTCATGCCTGCTCCACTGAACCCCTTGTTCTTTTCAACTTGTCCAGCTTCTATTTTAATAACATCATTTTTTGCCCTCTTCTGCAGATAGTGTCAGCCACTGTGAGGTCATATAGAAGTACAGTTCTTGGATGAGGATTTGCCCACTGACCTTCAACTTGGATGAAACTGCCTCTTTGACCTGGAAGACAGCATTCCAGAGCTTTTCCCCTTCCTTTGGCTCTTACATTCTTTTTGCCATTTTTTTCCTCAATGGTCCCTGATCATTGGAGGGTGTGATAAAGATGTCTCACATAGTGGGGAACACTCCACTGTCACTTCTTGGCACTTTGATGAGTTTTATGTCTCCCCAGTACTCACCATCATCTGAAAAGACTCATCACTAAATAAAAGTGAGAGTAGCATCACTATATGACCAGAAACATAAATATTTAGAGGGTATAATATAACCATTTAGCCAGACAAAGGTAGTAACTCCATCCACCCAGGGCTTATGACTGCCCCATCCATAGACTTTTTTTTTTAAAGCTCAGATTCAGTGGGTCTGGGCTGGAGCCTGAGATACATTTCTTTTTAGTAAAGAGACAGAGAGAGAGGGTGTGCATGGCCTCTAGCCATTGCAAACAACTCCAGAAACGTGCACCACCTTGTGCAGCTGGCTTTATGTGGGTACTGGGCAATCAAACCTGGGTCATTAGCCTTTACAGTCAAGTGCCTTAATCATTGGGCCATCTCTTCAGCCCAACCATGGACTTTTTTTTTAATACAATTTTTTAAATATTTTATTTATTCATTTCCAAGCAGAGAGAGAGAGAGAGAGAGAGAGAGAGAGAGAGAGAGAGAGAGCGCGCACCAGGGCCACCACCTTGTGGGTCTGGCTTATGTGGGTCCTGGGGAATTGAACCCAGGGCCTTAGGCACTGGAGGCAAGTGCCTTAACCTCTGAGCCATCTCTCCAGCCCAACCATGGACTTTTGAATAAGCTTTCAGTATCAGAATTTTAGGACCCATGATTGGGTTCTGAGGGACTCTGACTGGATTCCCTCACCCATAATATACAAGCCACCATGGCAGCAGTTGGTACACTTGGCCTGGCTTGCTAGCCATGTGGCTTGCAGGATCCACTGCTGGCTAAGCCTGTTGATAACTTTTCTCCCCCAGAAGGCTGCATAGAACTTTCTAGCACTATAAGTCAGTCACCATGAGGGGTTTTCCTTCCAGCTTGATTTCTCAATGACTGTAATGTCTTTAGTAATAAGTGGGTGATGGTCAGATGGTGGGTGATGGTCAGGAACAGGAAAGTCTTAAGAAAGGCAGATCATGGAGCTTCAGCAAAAACCATTGGATTTAGTGACTAGAATTTTCCTGGTGAACTCAGAATGCATTTTAATGATGAGATAAAACTAAAGAGAGAAATTATTTGGCAATAGAAGTATTGATTTTTGCTGTAAGAAGATAGGAATAAAGAATGCTTTCTTTATGGCCTGGGTAGATGGTTCAGTGGGTTAAATACTTGCTTCACAAGCAAGAAGACCCAAGTTCATTCCCCAGATCCCATAGAAGAGACAGATGCACTCATATATACCTGTAATCCCAGTGCTGGGTAGCCTGAGCCAGGAGGTTCCTTAGTGATTGCTAGCTAGCTAACCTACCCAAATTGGTGATCTCTAGTTTCAATGAGGGACCTTCTCTCACAATAATAAGGTGAAGAGTGATCAAGGAACAAACCTGATATAGATCTCTGGCCCTCCACATATGTGTGCATTTGTACACAAACACACACACACATACTTGCCCACACACGCTCACAAATCACAAAAAAAAATTTGAAAAAGTTGTCTCCTGTTTGTGTTTTAGGATTCTCATATCTGCATTTATCTCTAAGACAAGTGCATGAAGAGAGAAGAAAAAGACAAGGCAGAATTTTGAATTTAAACAAATTAAGGGAAAGAGGGCAAGAATACCAGCAAAATCAAATAGTCTGAGTAGGAAGGTTAGCTTTGCTAGAAGAGAATTGATTACTTAATTTGCAAAATCTGAAGCAAAAACAGGGCCAGCGGGTGGCCCTGTGGGAGATTTTTAAGTAGAAGGAAAGCTGTGAGTTTAAATGGAATGACTTCTATCTTTCTCCGTGAGGAACCAGAATCAACAGCACTGAGCTCTGGAGAGGGACGGAAAGCGATGGGAGGCTGACACGGTCCACACGTCTCACGGGAGCTAATGTCAACTACGCGATCGATCCTTGAGTCCTTGAAGGAAAGTCCAGGTACCAAAGACAACAAAAATAGTACTTTCTGCCATGTCTTATGGCTACAAATACTTTGAAAGATTAACAGTTTTCCCTTAATTTTTAAATCTACTAATTCAACAAGTCTGCTCTGAGTTCATGGTGTCTACATCTATTAGATGAAAAGATCCAGGCCACTGAGCAGTTCCCTTTGAATGCTGCTTAGCTGGTTCAAAACAACTGCGGGTTACATGGCTGCAATAGCAGATGCCAAAGGGAACAGAAGAGAATGTCACGAGAGAGAAGAGTCTGTGGGTACAAAACTAGGGCTTCAGTCGAATCAATGGTGAAAGATGGACCAGATTCTTAGAAGCCACATCTTGGATCTACTTATACCTGTGCTTCTTTCACTAGAAATACCTGCAAAACTCACACACATGCAACACACACCTCATTCCTTTCTTGTTTTTGCACGGTTGGGTCTCTCTCCAGTCCAGACAGATCTAGAACTCATTCTGTCATCCCAAGCTGGCTTCAAACTCACTGTGATCCTCCAACCTCTGCCTCAAGTGCTGGGATGCAAGGCAGGTACCAACCACACCCAGCACACACCCCATTTCTACTGATATCTCAAGCAAGTAGAAAATTCACTGTCACTACATTACAGGAACAGCCACTCCCAGGGACTGCTTTTACTAATTAATTAATTTATTTATTTATTTACTTATTGCAAACAATTTCCTGCTCAGTCATCGTTGGCTCGTCTTCATACTTTTGAGGAAGGGCGTGGAGATGTGACTCTCTGGGTCTATGTAGGCAAGTAGTGGAAAGAGATCTGAGGTGTAGAAAGTCCTGGACTCAGGAACCTTCCTCAAGCCTGATTTGGGAAAGCCAGGATCTGAAAACCTTTCCTGAAGAGCTATTCATGGACATGTGGCCTTTGAATAATTGCCACAGGATCCACCAGCTGTCATTATGAAATCTTTTATAGGCACTCTGGACGCAGTAAAAGAGTGTATTAAAATTATGCAGAGTGCAGCAACGCTGTTTTATGGAGACAAGATCAGAAAGCATGCAAAAGTATCACACTACAACTCCCATGATTCCTTTTTCTTACAATTCCCCTGAGGCAGGATATGGAGCTGCAATTTTAGCTCTTTTATCTCAGCAGGGGCTCATTTGACTAATATCTACACTGAAACAAACCTTTGCCCTTGAACAAGGGTATGTAGTTAATGATATAGGTGCCCTGTTGCACAGTCCCCAGCCAACTTCCTCTTATAAAAAATGAGGGCAGGAGGATTTTCTTTGATGTTTCCAAGGCAGAAAGAGCTATTCACCTTCTCGTAGTTGAGATCGGTGTCGGGGAGAACTTCTGAACGGCTGGATATAGGTTGTGCTGGATATAGGACTTGGCATAGGTTGTGCAGCAAGTGTGATGAACATTCTGGCAAGATGAGACATTTGTGTGACTGGCTATGTGAAACCTACCTGAACCAACTGGAGACTTATTGGATTGCTCTATAAGTTCTGTTTGCTGCTCAGAGTTCTCCACTGACCTACCATGGTATTAGAATATCCACCACTGTGCTTGAAAGAGCGACCTAGATGTAAAAGGTGTCTACTAAAATCCAAATTACTTTGATGATATCTGAGAAATTTTAATGTTCTTAGGAATGATGATAGTGCTATTCTAATTATGTAGGAGAACATCCTTAATTCTTAGGAGGTGTATATAATAGTATTGAAGATGAAATATCAGAATCTCTGAAAGTTACTTTAACATAGTTCAGCAAAATGAAAATATGTAGCAAATATGAACATATATCCATACAGATTGAGAGATACGGAAAACATGACAAATGCCGGCAGTTGTTGGAATAAGGAGAACTTGGAGGTATTCCTGTTTCTTGTTCTTTTCATTTATTTTCTATGTGTGAAAATGATAAAAAATGGAAAAAATATTCAGATTCTTGAGCATCCCCCAAACCCATGGAATCAGACTCCTGGAAAAAGGCATTGCTGATAGTACCTAGAGCAAGTTTCGGCCAATAGCAGCTAATAATCATTGAATTATAAAGTAATGGCAGTAAGAGTAAATTAATGAAGAAGTGATTTTTATGAAATTAGCATATTTGGGATAAATCACTCAATTAAAGACCTTAGTTCTACTGGAATTTTTCAAAAAGAAAAACACAACGAGTAGGACACTAGCTTTTTGCCATATGTGAGGACTTGGGTTTGATCCCTAGCACCAGGACCAATACCTCTACCAAAAAAGCAACTGACTGAATGGGTTAGGAATAATGCTACTCTTTAATTTTGTAGATCTGAATGTAAAGATTTTGGTAGAGAGTTTCAGTGGAAGACAGCAATGTCATCAACAAGGGTTGGGAGAATAGCACAGTATTTTCCTTGTAGAAGAAATCAGCAGGCTTCAGAATTCCTGTGGTCAGACATCTTTAATTCCTTGTTTTCTTTCTTTCTTTCTTTCTTTTTTTTTTTTTGTAGCAATGCTGGGAAATGAACCCAGGATCTCCCTAGGTATAACCAGAGTTTTCAGGGTCCTCTTTACCTCTCTGCTATCTGGCCTTTTAGCTACATCACCTGTGCACCTCCAAAATGCATAGACCAATTTCTGCTGACCTCCAGTCATTGGAACAGAATTTCCATGTTTTCAAGGTTTACATATAACTCTAAAATAGAGTTAGAAATCAGTTGCTTGTGGGGAGAAAGGAGATGGCTCAGAGGTAAAGTGCTTGCTATACAAGCATGTCAACCTAAGTTAGGAACCCCCACAACCTATGTAAAAGCCAACTGTGGTGGAGTGTACCTCTAATCCCATTGCGGGGGAGTTGGAGAAAGAATCTCTGGGGATTGCTTGCTGGCTAGCTAATCTAACCAAGTTAGTGAGCTCTAGCTTCCGTGAAAGACCTTGTCCAAAAATTAAAGTGGAAAATAACTGAGGAAGGCACCTAACATTGACCTATGGCCTCCACATGCATGCACGTATGTGTATCTGCACACACATCGAACATACACATACATGCACACATGCATAACACCCCCCACCACACACACAAGCATTTACCTATGTAATACTTTTCAAACCCTTCATCCAGGCACAGTCTGTCTTCACATCCTGTCATCTTGAGAGCAGAAGCCTGAAATGGATATCTTGGTACCCCAATGAGGCAAACCAACACACCTGACACTTCCTGGATCCCAAGTAGGTGCTAATTGAATTAATACATCAACGAGCTAGGCACATAGATCCATTCTAATTAGGAGACTTTGAGAAATGTAGGGAATTTAAATATTTGGAAATGAGGCAGGGAAGGAGAAAGGAGACCAAAGGTGAGATCAGTGGTAGAAATGAAGTTAACTAGATAGTAAATTTCACACGTCTTCTAATTTTCCTTAGAATTATGTCACAATTTACAATCTCCTCTCATGACAAGCAAGGTAATAAGCCATAGAGTCTCTTTTTGTTACTATCTGCACATTAGAGAACCCCTCCAATGATGGGTCCCATGTTTCATGATCCTTGGCTCTTTGGGGCACTCTTCTCCTCAATGTTCCATTATAATATGAGGCCCCCTGGATCCCAGGCCTCCAAATCAAAGCATCCTTTTAGGACTTTGAGTTGGAATATAAGATAGGATCTGCTTATCCCCTTAAATTTTCATCTATTTTGTTTCCTGAAGTTTGGGCAGGACTATACCACATGAAACACACTAACTAGAAATTCTTGTTCTTTGGCTATTGGTCATGAAAGAGGTGTGTGTTTTTTAGCTAGTAGACAAGAGGAAGTTGTGAAAATGTCCTTGAAAAATATTAACTCAAGGCCCCACCCATGGGTGGATGGATCACTGGTCATTGTTTCTTTTGAAAAGATGGAGGAGGACAGAAGAGGAGAAGAAATACAATGAAAATCTATCTGAACCTCTCCTGGAAATGTGGGTAGGTCAGCAAGACTAGGCTTTAGGAAACTAGTATTACAGGAAAGTCTGCTCTTTTCCCAGATATGTATGATGACTCACTAGTGTCACCATGGCAAACTCCAGAAGGCAAATAAGATGACAAGGACTCACTGGTGTGTACTCAGAACCCACACTCTGTCACCAGGACAGACATCTGACTCAGTTGAACTCCTGCTGGGAGAGGTTTATGCACATGCTTTCTAAGGTTCTCCCATGACCTCAGACCTCTGTGCTTTCTCTCCATTCCAACTCATTATTTTACTGCTGAAATGTTTGGATCAGAAAAAAACCTTAGAGAAACTCACAAAGAGGCAAATTTTCTCCCCTAAACAACTTGAATGTTTATATACATTTCATAAGACTCGTGGGAACCTTTGAAACTGTTGTTATAGATCAACACTACCCAACTCTGCTCAAAAACTCCACATTTCTAGTTTTAAAAAATTTTTTATTTATTTGCAAGCAGAGAGAGACAGAAAGAGAATAGGTGTGCCAGGGCCTCTAGCTGCTACAAACAAACTCCTAATGCATGTGCCACTTTGTGCATCTGGCACTGGGGAATCAAACTCAGGTCTTTAGGTTTTGTAGGCAAATGCCTAAACCAATGAGCCATCTCCAAACACACTTTTTTTTAATGCATGACAGTCTTTACTTGTAAATAACATGTAACTAATTCTTGAGTCCTATTATCTAGTAATTTTGAATAACATAGATTAACAGCAGCCCAAACGAGTATACTACTACTTACTGCTTTAACCCTTAGCCAGAATAGGTGACCTGAAGGCCGGCTGCTGCTTCGTACCAGTCACAATTAACTATTTGCTACTTTTTCATAGATATGACCTTTAAGAAAGTGAGGGAAAGGTTGAATCCCTTTCTTTCTTCAAAGAATTGTTTGCCTACTAGACTAATAAAGAGAACACCAACATTGACATATGTTACCTAAACAAAATGCATAGGGAAAGAGACAACATATACTCATCTAAGACACACAAGGTGACAAGATGAACCCTTTGGATGGTTAAGTATTAAGTCTGTACAAAGAGCTAGATATGCTACTCTACAAAAAGTGAAGGGATGTACTACAGCAAAGAAAAATAATTTAATGCCTTTCATAAGAACACCAGCTTTGCCATGAAGGCGTCTTCAATGCTGGCCCAGGGAATTTCCTATCCAATGATATGGTAGTTTTCATGAATTTCTGGCCAAATGTCACACACGAAGGCCAAGAGGTTACCCAGGACTTCATCCCTGTTCTGCTGGAAGTAGGTCTAGAGGATGGCCATCTTCCCCTGAGTCTCCTTTTCCACCTCGGTGCTGCAGCCACCGTGGGACCCCAATGTGCTTGTGGCCTCAGCCTGCAGCAGCTGCTGGATGCCCTACGGCCACCATCTGCCCCCCAACACACTTTTTAAAACTGGGCACTGCTATCCATCAGAGTACACTTTCCAAAGCTCATTCCTTTTGCATACATGAGTTAAACATTTTCTCCTTTAAAACATTATCATTGTATGTTATACAGATATGTGTTATATATCAACGGAAATATAAAACGATATATTAGAAACAGAAGGGGTTTTGTGTGCTAGAGAGAAAAATTAGCCAGGCAAGTTTGTCATGATAACAAGATAAAAAGTAGCAATGGCTTTGACTGAGGCTGTTGCTTGGCTACCACAGCCATCTTCTCTTCATTCCTTGCTGTCTGGACAAACATTCTCGATTCTCTCTTCAATTACCTCAGACCTAACTGATCACATGGAACTTTTTCCAAGGGGAAAAATGTGGAAGAGAGCCTGGTTTTCAGTCTTCAGGATCAAGCCCAGGGATCTGCATCTGCTAAGCAAGGACTCTTCCACTGAGCTGCAACTTCCCAGCTAAGGATCTTTTTATCTATTTTTTTCTATTACAGATATTGATATGTGAACAGGGAAGCAGGCTATCTGGAAATGTGACAGCCATGTTGTCTCTCAGAGGAGGTGTAGCCTGTGGAAGAAGCTAACAGTGACAGAAATCAAGAGGAAGGAACCCACAGCTTCAGTGGGATGGCAGAACTTCTGGCTTGACTAGATTGAATTGTAGTGAAACAATAAATCTCTGTGTAATTTCATGCATTCTGAGCTGTGTTTCTGGCCCTTGAATTGAACGCATCCTCACCGGAGGGCATGGCTAGTAGGCTCTTGGAGTTAGGGAAGGGAAAGAACATTAGATGAGTCAGATATTTAATTCTGATAAGCATGTGTCAAATGTACGTTGTATCTTTACATGCACATGTAATATATATATATATGCATGAAAATCTATATATTTACATGGATATTTCTGAGTACCCAAGTATTATGGTATAGTAAGAAAGAGCTTAAGTTTGGAGTTATTCAGCTCCTGCTACTTACGAGCAGTGATATTTGTGGAAGGTTATTTATTGTGTCACTCTTAGCATCCTCATGTATAAAATGGCACAATATTGCCTGTCTCATATATTGGAATGAGGATGAAATGAAAAGATTAGATATATCTAATATATCTAAAGTTTTTGGCACAGTACTCATATATATATTAGCATATATGTGTGTGTGCATTCAGTGCATGATATGCATTAATATTGCTGCTTTCATCCTAACAATGTTGATTGAGCCCCTATTTCTAGACACCCCTAGGTACTGACCAGAATGATGTAAGAAACCCCAACATTGGCACCTGTCTTCATGAAGCTTATAATTTGATTAATGATGACATGAACACAAGTGTAATTATGAATCGAGATGAGACCTACAAAGTAAAGATATTCAATGCCATGAACTCTGATCAGTTAACCTGACCTTGTCTAAGGGTTAAGGAAGCTATCACTTGGATGCTAGGAGGAAGTTCAGTTATATCCAAAATGGTGCATAGACTAATTACATTTGAAAAAATAGCAAAATGTTAACTATTTTCATGATGGAAATTTGTGTGTGTATTATTATATCTTTTTTGTACTTTTTTGAGGTCATTTAAATATCCCAAAATATTTATAAAGGAAAATCTGAATAGACAAGAATGAGTTAAGGATTTGAAGGTCTCTGAAGTAGCTACCTACACTTATCATCATTTTAATTTTTAAAAGTTTTATTTCCATGTGTGTGTCTGTCTGTCTGTCTGTCTGTCTGTCTGTGTGTTGTGCATACTAGTGTCTCTTGTTGCTGAAAACAAATGGCTATCTGGCTTTATGTGGGGACTAGGAACTTGAACCCCACCTGATAGACTTTGCAAGCAGAGCCATTTCCCCAGCCCCATCATCATTAAAAAATCATAATTTTGAGATAATTATTATCAACACTATACTTTGCATGTGGTGTGTGTGATGGTGTCTGTGAGTGTGGTGCATACGTACACACGTCATTGCACACTCGTGGAGGCCAGGGGAGGAGGTTGGCTGTCTTTCCTCTATTTATCCCTCATCCTTGTGTTTTCTTTAGACAGAGCTATGGTTTTTAAGAGCCTCCGCGATCCTCCCATCTCTGCTCTCCACACCACTCAGGTTACAGACATGAATGTCCATACTTCCATGGGTTCTGGTGAATCAAACTCAGGCATTCTCAGGTCTTCTCAGGTCCTCATCCTTGCAGGAAGTGATGTTACCTGTGCAGCCAGCTCACCAAGCCCTCAAATTTATCTTTTTGTAAATAAGAAAGTGAGACCAAAATTAATGAAGGCATTTGCCATGAGGCCAATCAAATCATGACAATGTTTGACTGAGAACTTGACCTGGGGTGTTTTTTCTCTCTTTGTCAGAGAGATGACATCAAGAGACTTCAGATAGAAGTGCCAGGTGATTGGTCTACAGGAAAGAGACCCAAGAGACACAAATGTAAAGTGATAGAGAATGAATGAGCAAATACTTTCATAGAAAAAGAAAATACACTCTGAGTGGAAAGCAAATGGGCTAGCAGACCTCACGCAGGCTTGTGCTGCTGGCAAGCTGGGGGTGGGGGTTGTTAACTGTATGTAACCTCTGAATGGTGATCTGTGGAGAACGTCATTCAGTAATGTAAGTAAAGCAAATATATTTAGGCCAGGGTTTCACATGTAGTGGGAGATGTTTTGTCATCTTTTAGAGTAAACTAACGACCTATAAAAATGTCCAAACACAGAACTAAATAAACCTAAAGTACATACAAAGAAACTATGTTCTATGGGATTTTAGACAAGTTGTTAAAATTGCTAAACTGCTTTCTCACCTATAAAATTGATGATTACCCATTTTATATGTTGGTTTTGTGTGTGTGTGTGTGTGTGTGTGTGTGTGTGTGTGTTGTGTGTGTGTGTGGAGTAGATTGTATACCTTTAAAAAGACACAGGATAGCATATTTCCTCTCAGTTGCTTTTGCTTCCATGTATTACATTGAGCCATTGGAAACAGCCTTTTTTTTTGCAAGTGAAAATGGTTGTGAATGGGCAATTTCATGAGGTTCATGCAATTACTTTATGAATGTAAGCTCTGACCCCACTATCTGCTAGCCCATCTGGAGCTTACATGTGAGGGAAGGGCAGAGCAGAGTTTGAATAGAACTGATCATTGTTCGTTGGGAGCTCAGGCTGGAGAGTTTATTTGCAAGTACAGATAACAGGGATTTGCAGGGGTATAAGGAGAAGGAAACCTCAATGGCAGAGATAGGTTTACATAATCAGGGTTAGACAGTTGCACACCAGACAGCTGCTCAATGGCTTTTGGCACCAAAATATATTGACCAGCTGGGATATCATTAATGCTTAACAATTTTATCCTTATGACCACATCTTGGCCAATTAAGTTGTCTTTGACCACCAAAGGGTATAATATATTCTGTTGTAAATGCCACATGTGTATCTGTGTAGTTCATATTCTATCACATTGATGTGTTGCATAATACACACTAAGCATAAATGCATTTGCTTCTGCAGAAGACCATGTTAGATGGTGATTAGAGCAGAATTAAAATACAAATTAATTTCTTTAAATAATTAGTCATTACTCTGGAAAACACTTGTGTGTGTGTACTGAAAGTCAAATGATCCAAGTCAAGTCATTTTTTTAAATGAGTTTTTGGAACATTACTATTAAAAATTAATCTGGCTTGGGAAAGCCAATCTGTACAGACAAGAAAGAGGCAACTGCCTTAAAGAAAAAGTGACAGATTAAACAGAAAAAGAATGAAGGAAAGTGGCTTGGGAAGACAGAAGGCTGCCACGGCCGGTGTCGCAAGCTATGGAAACACTTTAGAAACACTTCCCGCTAGGAAATCTCCCCCTGGTACCTTTAATTATGAGACAGGCAAAATGAACAAGGACAGATATAAGACGTTTACGTGCCATAGTGTTTCCCAGAAGACTTCACGCACTAAAGCTTAATACATTAAAACATGGAAGTATTTTTACAACTTGACATTGTAGCATCTGTTGAATGGAATTTGTCATCCACCCTTTTACATAATAGTAAACCCAGTCCTCCAAACAGAATCCTTACCACTGCCTAATCCAAAAGGCACAGGGCTAAAAGATTTCACTGATAAATTATTTGCATTTAAATGATTTGCAATTTGTTTAATTAGAACCCTACTGAGTTCCTTGGGTAGTATTATAAGTATCTCTGGTGTGACCTTTGACACTGGTTGTGTGTTTTTCCTTCTCATAATCCAGGAACTGGTTTGACTACCAGAGATGATCCCCTTCTTTGTGCAAACTGCTAAAGTAGCATCAATGCTCTTTCTTCAAATGCAGAAAACCAACTGTAAGAACGTCATGTGGAGAGTATAGAACAGAACAAGAAAGTGGGCAGTCAAGCAGGCTGTCCTCAACTCTATAGAATCAGCAGCAGCATGAAAGCATGTCCGGAGTCTCAAAGGCAGAGAAATCCTTTCAGCAAATACCCGACCTTAGAGCTCAATGTGCTGGTACATACACATTGGTAACCTCGGCAGTTGGAAGGAGGGGCAGGAGGACCAGGAGTTCAAAGCTAGCCTCGACTATATTATGAGTTCAACTCTGCCCTAGACTACATGAAATGCTCTCTCAAACAAATGAACAACCTCAACCTTTTCCATTTTTTAATCCTAGTGATTAGGCAAAATTTTGAAGAAATTTTTAAGGGTCTAGATTATTTCTTTTACTTCATTAGACAGAGGATTTTTACCAAAAACTGGAGAAAATTAATGATCAATTGTGGAAAGGACTATATCAATTACCTTGGTCAAGCCTCTCATTTATAGATGAAAAATTTTAGAGAAAGCTACTACCTCTTGTTCACATTTTCTAACCAGTTAGTAACTGGCATCATGACTAGATGCCAACCATGAACCAGTAGTTAGAGAAATACCATTTCCTCCACATTGTGATACCCTAAACCCACTTTTTAAACCACTTTTACCTCTGCACTTGGGAGGTGGAAGATGGGAAGATCACGAGTTGGAGATCAGCCTCAACTAGACATTGAGTTCAAGGCCAGTCTTGGCTACATAAAACCCTGACTCAAAAGAAAGAGAAAAAGTTGAGCATGGTGGCTCCCTCTTGTAATCCCATCACTTGGGATGCCGAGGACGATCGCCATGATTTTGAGGGCAGTCTGGGCTACAGACTGCGTTCCAAGTTAGCCTGGTCTAGAGTGAGATTTTGCTTCCAAAAAAAAAAAAAATCAAAGAGAGACATAGAGAGAGAAAGAAAACACAACAAATAAATCACCTTCCCCTTTAAACATTTTGTTACTCGCTTAATGGTGCCAGATTGAATAAGCAACACCTTTGCTGTAAAGGTTTTGCCTTCAAAGGCAATTGTGGAGTTGCAACTCCAGGGATGAAGGAATCAGTCCTAGGAGCCAGCCTGCAGGAAGTGCCCGAGTCCATGCTCTGTCTTCACTGCGCACTGGCACTCTTCCACCTGCATCACCACCTTGACCACAGGGGCCAGGCCGGTGCAGTTCAGCCTCAAGCGCATGGTGGTGGACTTGGTGGGCGTGCAGTGGGAGCAGAAGGTGTTCGGAGGTGCTTCAGCTTCAGGAAAATGAATAGGCCCGCATTTCCCAAAGCAAAGGCGGTTCTGCACGACTACTTTTTCACAGTCCTCAT
This sequence comes from Zapus hudsonius, assembly GCA_004024765.1. Classification (NCBI taxonomy): domain Eukaryota; kingdom Metazoa; phylum Chordata; class Mammalia; order Rodentia; family Dipodidae; genus Zapus; species Zapus hudsonius. Next base: position 69,153 of record PVHP010002928.1, on the reverse strand, counting down.
GAGTGATAGTCTACAAGACAAACACATTTCCATTACATCAGCTTGAGGCATTTCCTCACATACACTGGGAAAAAGAATGGTCTAGAATCAAATGGCCAAAGTGCTCCAGTTTAAGATACATTTTGTGATACTAGAATGATGAGATCTATGAGGGACAAAGCCACCTCAAATAAACTTTCTTTATCAAGGAAACTGTTTTAACCAGCCTGTAGAAAACCATGGAATTAACTAATAATTTTTCACTATAAATGCCATACTTGAAGAAATTCTGTTTAGTTGTATGTAACAATTTGGGAAAGAGAATCCCAGTGGCGTTCTTATTGAAGTGTTGTCTTATTCTATTCTTCACAGTGCATGATGCATAATAGCTTAACAATAAATATTTGCTCAGTTGATCATAGAATGGACCAGAAGATCGTTATTTTAATTCCATCCTATTTTAAACGGCCTATAATGAATTCAAATGTATGAAGTCACATGTAGCAGAATTATAATGCAGGCCTATAATAAGCCACCTTTGCCTCTCTCATAACCCCATATGCAGAGTTTTATGTGCCTTTCAAAATACCTGAGTCAAACACCTTAACCCTAGTTTAATTAGCAATAGAATTCAAACTAAGAATTTCAAAGGAAACTTGACTGCCTGATTCTTAGGAGCAATTTTCTATCTAACACATGTGGGCCAACAAAACAGACACTATCACTTGATGATTGACTGTCATTGTCACACATCCTTTGCCTTTGCAGGCAGGATGGTTAACTGCCTTGCACAGTCAATTGCCTTATAATACTGCCTGCTTAATTGGGTAGTGCTACTGGACTGTAAAATTTTCCTTTACCCTGCATTGCTTTTGGTTCGGTGTTTCAGGATGCATTTTCTCTACCTTAATTTAACATTTGGAATGTGGGGGCTGCCAGAAATAGAGAAAGTCGACTACCAGAATGCCCATTTGTCTTAATAGCATAGAATTTGTCACGGCAACTCTAAATTAGCCAATATAAGTTAGTAGGTAGGATCAAGGAAGAGAGGATTTCATATCAGGATTATATTTTAAAAGCTTATGAGAAAGTAGGTGAAGCTAAATTATTCTTTCTTATCATAATACAAAGAAAAGAGAGAATCTCAACACTGAGGTAGCAGGATAGCATTTTAAGCATTGACTAGCTTTGACAACAATTAAAGAGGTTTTCATACACTTAACGTAGTGAGGTGTAGGCACCAGAAATGGATTGAGGGCATTTCGGGAGGCATGCAGTGTATCCCAACTCATGTCCAGATGGATTTTATCCACTCTTCTCCATCCTCATAGGGATGAGGCAAGCTGCAAGTCAGTTCTGGTGATTGTTCCAGATTCCCTACTCCAAACTGAGAGTGCTGTCTTACCCCTCAGGTCAGATCACAACCAGTAACAATAATGCATGCAACAAAGCTCCGTGTTCTCCATGTGATGATTGCTGGCATTAGCCAGACTATTCTTTTTTATTAATAAGATGTATTTTTATATTCTTTGATTTGTAAGGAGAGAGAGAACGGGAGAGAGAGAGAAAGAGAGAGAGAATGAACATGAGTGTGCCTCCATCCACTGCAAAAGAACTCCAGATGCATATGCCACTTTGTGCATCTGGCTTTACATGATACTAGGGAATTAAACCAGGGTCATTAGGCTTTGCAGGCAAGCACCTTATCCACTGAGCCATCCCTACAGACTATTCTTATATCCCTTGCCAAACTATTCTTAAGCATTTCCAGTGTGTCAAGAACCAATGGTGAGGTTAGAAGGAAATGTAGGGAAAAGATAGCACTTTTTGGAATCCTAGAGTGAATGCTCACTGACCAAATCTGGAATCAAGCAAGACTCTGACTTCCAATGCCCTTTTCCCTCTCCTCCATTTGCATTAGCCACTCCTGCAGACCACGTCTGCCCTCCTGTGAGAACACATACCTGGCTGAAGGGCACTGTTCTGCAGGTCTCTTGATGCACTTCGTGACTTTTGATGGGCAGGATGACACCCTGAGAAGCTGGCCCCTTTCTGAGCATGAAGAGGTGCCAGAACTTCTTAGCTTCTTCCCTAAAAGGTGATCGCTCCATTTTCCTCCCATCCATGGACTGAGTGAAGGCCTGGGTCCTCAGTGGGAAGTGCTCACTTTCCATGTCCCTTGTGGGGAAAACTTCTCTCTCTGGCTTCTTCCAGAGTCTACCAAGCCTGGACTGCATCTTTTCTCTTTGTTTCTGACCTTCCCTGGCCAGGCTGCTGCCTATCAGGTGTGGTACTGGCACAAACAGATCTGGCGAATCCTCAGCCTCCTCATGGTTGCCAGTGGAGATCTCTCTTCGATTCCTTTCTAGGAGGACAACGGACAAAGCATCCTGACTCTGGTGGTCATCCAGGCACTGGGCTGTCTTCCCTAGAGGCAGGAGTATAAGCAGCTGGAAGAGGAGGAGATGCATGCTGCCAGAAGCTGATGGCTCAGCCCAGAGAGCAGGCTGACTCTGCAGGCGGAGGACAGGGCATCCTCTATATAGCTAGCTGCCTGGTGGGATGGAAGGCAGGTGGTCAGTAGCCCAGCAGAGTGCGCATATTGAGTGTTTGCTCCCATTATGTAGTGCTAATGGTGGCCTGCCTTCACTTTGGCTTTGTGTATTTTTAGAAGGCCCCAATGAAAGCCTGCGACCCAGGGGGCAATTAGCTGAGGGTTTAGCTGTTGTCTGAAACTCACAGAGCTTTGCTGGCAAAAACAACTCATTCATTGCCTGAATTCCCCCATTGCTAATAGAGGAAGAAATAGCTAACATTTGTTAGGTATCTGCAATGTGCTAGAATAGAATACACAACCCATGTGCCTATGAGAGAAACATATTGGAAAAATTAGACACTAGTCAAATGGTAAGAAAAGAAAGGAAAAGACAGGAAGATGTTAACTTTGTTAAGCAGGAGACTTATCTTGTCTTTGTCACATGTGGATTGAGGTTGTTGACAATAACAGAGTTAAGGGAATACATTTCCCTTATCCATGCCTGGAGACTCACAATTCTTAAGTTAATCCTCTCACATTAAGAAACAAATACTTAGTGCCAAATTTCACAACTGGCCAGTCCTTAGTAAACATCCAGTTGTTCACAAATTTCTCCACAGGATCCCAAGTAACATGGGCTGACAGCTCATCACCCTTCGGTGAGGACAGGTAACCTGTCTCCTTCAAGCCACCTTATCATTTGCTTTTCTTTCTGTCAACAAAAAGCTAGACTTGGGAATGTGAACTCAAAAGACCAGGTTTGACAGCTTTGGCATGGAGCCTGGCTGGTCAGTTCCTTGCCTTACTGGATCCATATCTTTTTGCTTAATTCCACAATAATTGGTGAGCAGATTAAATAACGATTGAGGCCCAAAGCCTTCAGGACTCAAAGAAAGAGAATGGCTAAATGATTACCTGAAACCAGCCAAGGGTATGAGAAGCATAAAAATAAAATGGCAACCTCTGAATTTGGTCCTATCGACCCCAAACAGCATTCCAACAGTATTCCCATTGGGAAATAATATATTGTTTGTTTATATTTCTTCCCTTTCAATATAGTCATTACATTCCCTTTTTTTCCAATAACACAAATAATTCTGGAACCTACCCTCGTTTTGTTCAGTATGGACTAAACTTTCTTTCCACAGATTGATCCAGTGGAATCTTTTCTAGGCTCTTGTTTTCTTGATTGTCATTACTGATTTCTATAAAGTAAAATCACAAGTTAGTTTACCTACATTCATGATCAATTTTCATATGGCTTATCATTTAACAGAATCCTATGAGACAAGCTATGTTTTACGTGTACCAAATGTTCATGGAACCTTTCCTTCTAATAATTGAAGGGGCTGACCCATACCAAGTGAACACTAATCTTTGCCATTTCTTTTAAATCATCTTTTAAAAAGATTGCCTGCTATATGAATTTGTTTTCTTATCTTATCATCTTTTTTTTTTTCAAGGTAGGGTCTCACTCTAGCCTAGGCTGACCTGGAACTCATTTTGTAGTTCCAAGGCTGGCCTCGAACTCATAGCCATCCTCCTACCTCTGCCTCCCAAGTGCTACCACCACTCCCAGCTGCTGTATGACTTTCTTAGTCCCCTTAGCCATTTAATGTGCTTTCCAGAGCCAGCCACTAGGTCCCCTGTTAATAAATATAGCGACAAAGCAATTTTGATGCATTTTCTGAATACTTTAAAATTTTATTTCTTGGTGACTAAAATTTCACTGTTGTCAATCACATAGTAGTTAGCATCTCCCCATACAGATTCCATCTGGAATCTCAGGTTTCCTGGCTCTCAAATTGTTGGCCATAGGATACAGTTGAAAGAGTTTCTGTTAAATTGAAATTTGTAGGCGACTTGCTGCTTTGTGGATCACAAAATGTGATAGATACTAGAACATAATTAAAGTCAATTAACAATTTGTTCTCTGCCCTCAGTCAAGTTACATAGTCTAGTGATACATACATCCTCTAACTTTACTATGTATAGGAATGTTAGATCCACTTTTAATTAAAGAGCCCTAAATACCCTTTCTTCTGGGCCCAAAGTTTGGTGCTTATAAATGTCACTTAAAAATCACTCCTAGGCCGGGGGTGGTGGCACACACCTTTAATCCAAGCCCTCAGGAGGCAGAGGTAGGAGGATCACCAAGAGTTCGAGGCAAAACTGAGACAATGTAGTGAATTCCAGGTCAGCCTGGGCTAGAGTGAGACCCTACCTCAAAAAACCAAAATAATAATAATAATAATAATAATTCCTGGGGAATTCCAGTTTGTTGTTCTGTCCAGTTCTGTTGATCAAATGTGCAAACATCCTCAAGGGCAGAACGAAGCCTTCTGTGTTGAGAGCTATAGAATGGAAGCCAGTCTCCAGCCCCTCTCTTAGAGCTAAGGGCAATGACACCTTTGTCACCATTGTGTTCTAAAGCTATCCACATGACGCAGTCTAAACTTAGGACATACATAAGTACTTTGTAGCTTTTACAGAAGCCGTGTGGACTCTGTTGGCCATCGGTTGACACAGGCATCAAGCTGCCACCCCATTTGGGTGAACCAAATGGAAGAAGGTGTGGAAGAAAGCTCCAGACACAGCAGGAAGCTGCTGGGAAACAAGAGCACAATGAACTGTGAGTCCTCTCTACCAAATGCCACTCTGCTGAGGTGAGTGGACCCAAGAGGCCCGTGTAAGAGCCAGAGCCTGGCCCAGATTTCACTTGCTCCAACAAAAAGCACTTGTGTGGTATGATCTAACCCTCTGCCTTCAACTTGACCTGATTTAAAGGGTATCAGAGTACCTTTAGCATCCCTTGAGTACTTTATGAAGATATCTAATGTTACTTTTCTAACATGGAGGGGAAACAGAGCCACGAAACTCAAGCACTGAAAAACAGTGATGACTTCTTTAGAGGTCCTGCCTGTGAGAGGACCATACTCTGTCCTTGGAGTCTCCCACAGAAACTGGAAAAGGTGACTATGCTCTCTGAGGTTAGACAGACATTCAGTCTCACATCAATAAAGCATGAGAGGCAGCACTGAGGCAGGGGACGGGCAAGAGAGTCAAAGAGAACAACTGAGAGATGGAAAAGGAATTTCACGTTGGTGGATTTGTGGAGAAATGTTAGGAGGACACACCATCTCCTTCTGATGACCTTTCCTCCAAAAGTAGCATAATGGCATCATGGGAGCTTAATGCCTGTTCTTTTAAATGGAAAAGAAGGACGAATCCATTTTCTTTTTCCTTATTGTTTTTATTTGTTTTGAAGTTGGGTCTTGCTGTAGCCCAGGCTGACCTGGAATTCATTATGTAGTCTCAGGCTGGTTTCGAATTCTCAGTGATCTTCCTGTCTCTGCCTCCCCGAGTACTGGGATTAAAGGCATACACCACCTCACCTGGCCTGTTTTCTTATTTTTCGAGGAATAAGAAAAGGAATAGAGTAAATAGTTTCTCTCCCATCAGTAAAATTTTCTCATTACTTTAGCAACTTATTTATAATATAGAACTATCACTACCCTCACTCTGACCCTTTTTATGGAAAGTATACATTATGAGGCACCTCGTTTCCCAGGGCTGCTCCATACACTGGACTCACTCATTCACACAATATATGTGAGGCCTAACACTGTGCCAGTTCACAGGGAATAATGATGAGGGGAGCCTTGTCTATGACTAGTGGATTTTACCATTTGTAGCAAAAAAAGAAAAAAGAATAGGTGGGCACCATTCCCATACTAATCAGAACATTTCAAGTAGATCCAAATGCCAAAGATACACTGGGCGGGCACTGTGTTTCTGTTGATTTTAGTCAATGGGCATTTGGGGAGCAAAGGAAGTACCACAGACATTGCACAATACGTTTCTTCTATTTTTTATAAGATTATAAATATCCCAGATTCAAATAAAACAGAACATTACAAAATGAAGTGTAAGCCTTTCTCTGAGTCCCTCCCCATCTCTAGATGGCCTGTCTACCATAGAGGCAATATTTGTCATTGGTTTTTAATCAATATTCTTAACTACCACTTGAGGTCAAAATGTGCAGCCTATGGAACATGCCAAATTTTCAACAGTGTTACAGCCTACAACTTCGTCCTTCCCCCTTTTAGGCACTGATGTCTTAATTTGATGATTCTGTTTGTAGCTTCAGTGACCTTGCACTGTCGGTCCAGATCATCCTTACATCATAGAGAGGTGGGTTGGTTCGTTCATTTTTGTAATAGAGTATGTCTATTACTGTGCAAGAGTAAGTGTCTCATCACCTGCTCATGAGAGGGCACAAAGGGCTCTCACAAACCTAGAGGTACAGTTATGAAGAGGTGGCCTTTACCATGTGTCCCTCCTTCCCATCAGCCCATTCACCCCACTACCCACACCTCTGCTTAAGCCAGATCACTGAGGCTCCACTTTTACCACGATCCCCTTTCTTCATCCCCCAATTTTCCCAGATTGATTGTTGTCCACTCTGCAGAAAAATACTGTGAGAGTCAATCTCAATTGTTACCTTGGATGGATCTAGAGTTGCCTAGGAGATGAGACTTTGGGAAGTCTGAGAGAGTTTCTAAATTAGGTTGAGGTACAAAAACCCACCCTAACTCTAGGTGACACCATTCCATTATCTGGTGTCGCAGACTGGAGCAAAAGGAGAAGGCAAGCTGAACATCAACATTCGGCTCTCTGCTTCCCAACCGTGGACTCAAAGTGACCACCCCTGCTGCTGTGCTTTCCTCACCATGACGGACTATGCCCTCATATAAGCCACAGTAAACCCTCCAGCCCTAAGTTGCTTCTTGTCAGGTAGTTGGTCACAGCAATGAGCAAAGTGTCATACAGCTGCTGTTCAAGCTGAGTAATGTGAACGATAGTGACTCTGGACTTGAAGCCAGAAATGCTCTGATCCCTGGATCTGCTTGTCCTGTATGTGCTCAGCCTCTTGCTCTGTGTCCTTTGACATTGCCAAGGACAACACTGCTTGTCCTGTCTTTTCACCCTCAAACCTACTGTCCTTCTGAGTGACTTCGGTTTCCACAGGACTGCGTCTGACCATGTTATATACTAACATGTCATTAGTATCACATGGGAGTCCCTTTCAACTCCCTGTCTGAAATTTCATGACCCATTCTATGACATTCTGACCCTCGTTATTCTGGTGTCCCTCTCTACTGCGACTTTCACATCACACACGCTCATATCATGTTCTAGCATTTTCGTTCTCAGTAGTAGCTCTATTCTCCACTCTACCCCTAACACAGTACTACCACAGTTGTAACAAAATGTTTGCATGAACATTTGTCCACCATCTGTTTCTAGTCTCGATGTTAGGGTCTGGACAAAAGATCAACTGGGACCATCTCTCCAGCCCTGCTTAGTGGTTTTCAAGCTTGCTAACCCAAGTTTGGCCCTCCTCAGTATTCACATGAAGCAGGATGTGAAGTGGCATATGTGTCTATGATCCCAACGTCCCTGTGGGAAACAGAGTCAGGAGAATCCAGAAGCTCACAAGCAGCACTTGCAAAGAGACAGTACGCCAAAAGAAGGTGGAAAGAGAGAAAAAACATCCTGAGGTCGTCCTCTGACCTTCACATGTGTGCTGTGGCACATGTGTATCCATACACACATGCATCATACATATGTACACATACAAACATATGTGTACAGACTCAAGTAAATAATAAAAATAGAAAAACATGGAAAAATATCAAATATTTCTTAGATAAGTTCCTTTCAGATAGTAAATGCTTAAAATGTGATTTAATAATGAATGGATGAGTTGATTAACTAACTTATATCTGTAAGTCCTCCAGTGTTAACTTCCTCCTCTATCCAGCTTGGATTTTGTGGTTCATTCGCAAAAGCCTCCTTGCCTTTACCCCTCTAGGACCCTTCTAGTAAAATCCCCACCCTGGAGATATACAACTGTCTTCCTTCTCTCAGCCCATGCCTGTGGCACGAGTGCTGCCAGAGACAATAACAACATGGGGAAAACTGATTCCATACAAATTGTCCTTGTCACAACTGAAGCCTCAACTCAGCTCAGCATTCTCTTATTATCCTAGTCAACTCTTTCATTTCTCATGAGCTTAAATTCTAATCATCGCAGCCTTTTGACTTCCCTGCCTCTTTCTTCATTTTCAGCACATAACCTCAATTGCTTCTTATGCAGAGAAAGACAGAAGCAACCAGAGGAGTGTTTGTCACATGTGACCGCAAATCATGTGAGTCCATCTTTCCTCCCCTCCGCTTTCAGATTTGCACCCTCTTCACCCTCCTTTATTATTGAACAGCCCTGTGTTTTCAAGCTCCCAAGCTTTCCTATCTCCCCTTCCCATTTTCATGATGTTGGAGTGATGAAAATTATTTGAATATATCCCTTGGTTCTATGAACTTCAGATTCTACACTTCAGAAGTTGCCTGCTCTCACAACTCAGTGTTGGGAAGGTCTGCTCAACCCCAACCTCTGTTTCTTACCTACCCACTGAAACCTGGCTGTGTCCATTACTTTCTCATCCCTGAGACAAAAATACCCCCCCTAAGCAGCTTCTGTGCCTTGGGACTTCTAGTTTGCTCGCATGTCTCTCTGTGTCAAACTGTGTGTTTTTCATATATTTCTGCTCTGTATTTTCCTCCCTTTCTGTAGGTCTCAATCAGGGCAGGAAAGAGATGCTATGCCACAGAAGCAATCTTTTCCTGCCTTGAAATTTCCTTTGCCAAAAACATGTGTGGACAGAATGCAGCCAGTTTCTTTCCCAGGATATCACATGAAATGCCTCTAGCCAAGTTCCTGAAAAAGTGCTTCACTCTGAAACCTCATGACACAGGTTTTCTTTTGGCGTTCTGGCCTTCCAAACTCCCACCAGAATGGTCCACTAAGCTCTGCTTATGGCATTATAGGGTATGAACCCCCCAAAGTTCTGAACCCCCTTCCACGAACCAGTTCCATAACATAGGATCCACAAGTTCAAATTTATCACAACAATGGCCCACTTCTTGGTCTTGGTATCGATTTTCTGTATCAATTACTTTCTCAGTCCTGAGATAAAACACCTACACAGAGCAGCTTAATTAAGGCAAGCATTTATTTTTGAGTTGTGGTTTGAGGGGGAGTGTCCATTAGGATGGGGAAGGCATGACAAGCATGAGAAAGAAGCCTGTGTCACATTTTCCCATCAGGGAGAAAGTAGAAAGAAAAAACAGGGCTGGGTTATAACACCTAAGGCTAACCCTCAGAGACCTGACCCACTTTCTCCAGACAGTCCTACATTCCAGCGTCTTCATAATCTTCCAAGCAGTGCCATCAACCTAGGATTCAGTACTCAAATACATGGGTCTATGGAGGACATTTCTCATTCAAACTACCACACTGGTTTTTACTTCTTGTCTATTTGGTGTGTGTGTGTGTGTGTGTGTGCATGTATACTTGTGTGGAGGTCACAGTTCATATGAGGTAGATCTCTCTCTATTTTATTACTTGAGACAGGGTCTCTTGCTGAACTCAAATGGTTAGCCACTGAGCCCCACGGATTCCATCTTTCATTCTAAATAAGCACTCCATTCTGGATGGCTACCAAGACAGCTCACATTTTTTAAACATCTAAATTGTCATTAATTAGATACATTGTATGAGCAAATCTTGTGGTGGTACCCCCATTTCCCTCCTCCTGTCCCCAACCACTAGGGGCCCTCCTCAGTGGGCTTACTAGATCAGTCCATGGGGTGTGGGGTTATGAATTGCACAAGAGGTAGCCAGTTTTTTTTCCTCCTTTGTGTAGTGTTACTGAGGGGGGCAATGACTCTGGATATTCTCCCCCACATGGCTCTTACAATCTTTCCACCCTCTCTTCTGCTCAGTTCCCTGAGTCATAGTGGGTGAGTTTTAAATCTGCTTTATTGTTGAGATCTTAAGTGTCTCTGGACTTCTGCTTTGGGTTCTGTTGGTGTCTGTCTCCATTGTACTTTCATGGGTTATCAGACATGCTGTGGTGATTGGTCTCTTGTTTATCTCACCACTTTCTCATAGGCTTCATTTGGGCCCTATATGATAGGTTAGGGGTGGTTCATCTCCTGCCTGGCTGTCAGCCATCATCCCATGCCTGATTGGTGGAATTGGGTTGTCCATGTTTCTTGCTGCCTTCTGAGAAATACAAACAAGATCTCCATAGGAGAGTGAGATCAGTATAGGTTAAATGAGACAACATTGCTATTTTGGCTAGCTCCTAATGGGTGTAGCCTCTCTGTGGCTCTCTGGTAGTGGACATTTCCCCTTGGAGCCCCAGTTCTTGATTCTACCATGGATCTCAGTTCCAGTTAAGGGTTCCTTGCCACTGAGTGGATTTCTTAGCCAATCAGTAGCTGTTGATTACCCACCTAGGTTTAGTGCCACTATTGCACAGATGAGCACTTCTTGACTTGCTGGTCTCTTCCATATAGCAGTGTGTTCAGCAATCTTGTATCATCAGTCTGTATTGTATATCAGTGGTCTCTGCTTTCTCCAAAATCATTGACCAATTTGCCCTGGTGGCTCATGTAACACCTTCCTGCACTGCATATGCTATCATCTGGGAGCTGGTTACCATTCTGGATCTAGCAGGGTCTCTTGGTGTTGTGTGACAATGTGACAATTAACTTCTTCAGGCAAGTTCCACAGATTCCAAACCTGACCCCCTCCCCTTGAGTGGGAGGTGTCTCTAACTAGAGTTCAAACCTAATTCTGAAACTGATTGGTCAAAGATAGACCAACCAGCTGTCTCTCTGCTCACCTGGGACAGGAAATACTCACTGAACAGAAAATCCTGTCTCTTCTCTCACACACATGGCCTAGCAGAAGGACCTCTGAATCCCCAGGGCCCTGGTAAGGTTCCCCCCCCCAGCCCCTCACCACAGCCATTAGGATCATGAGAAGGATTTACTTCTTCTCATGATCTTTCCTTCTTCTGCTTGTTTGGCTGAGCACACAGATTTTGTTAAAACCTCTCCCATGTGTTCTCTCCACACTAGTGACTGGACTGGAGATCTCTGTAACATCCCATTTTCTTTTGTATAAAGTCTCCCACTATACCTTATCCTCTGATGGTCTATAATTTTAATTCTTTAACTTTATAGACAAGAATTCAGTTACTCCTTAAATTCTGAGATACATTGAAATTAGCTGGGTACTCTTTAAATTCTAATCCCCAACTCCCCTGTTACAACAACACTCTGTTCACCTCACATTTTATTTGGGTCTCAGGGAATTCAAACTCAGCTCTTGATGCAACCACTTTATCCACTGAGCCATCTCCCCAGACCCTGGTCTTTATTTCTTTCATACTTCCTCTCTCTCAGGACTTCTGCCTTCTTGAACTCTCTGTAACATTCAATTCCTTTCTCATGAACTTGGTCTTAGGAAGTAGAAAAACAATGAAGGTCAGAGTGGGTAAAAGATATGAGCTATAAGACTCCCAGGTTTTAAGCTAGAGCAGGCTTGTTTCCAGACTGGAGAAAGACAATGCAAACAGACTGACTTTGGGTGCTGGGATTATAAGCATGAGCCACCATGCCTATATAATTCCTTCTTCATTTCATTTGGAGATCTAGTCATTAGGAAGTTGCTTGATCTGAGCCTAATTAGGGTCTATGTGTATCTTCCTAAACAATGAGAGATGACTGTTCAAGGGCAGAGAATGTGTTTGCTGCAGCCTGCATCATCTGTAACTATGAGCACCAGCATTTTAGTAAATGCATTTTTTTGTTTCTTTCCTGTCTCCAGCCCCTTTGTTCTACAGTTAGGATAATAAATGTTTATTTTATCCTCCCAAATCTAGCAGCAATGTGGATGAAAACTTCTGACATAAGACCTGTTGTGCCTCACTTTCTAAGAGGTACCTCAGTCAAGGAAGACTTATCTTAATTCTGTGTGCTTAAACTATACTTTAAAATCAATTTCCACCGAATCTAGAAGGATTCAGAATAAACCACTCTTTTATTCCCCAGGCTGGCTACATCCCAGAGTAGGTATTTGAACTTTTGTCACACTGCCCCAGTTCCAAGACAACTCACCCCCTAAGAAGAATGGTGCTTCTCAGACAGGTAACTCGTGCAGAAGGACATGCCTGCCAGGTAATACTAGGCAGCTTGTGAATTGTTGTGCTCCATTTGGAAGGCGGGGGTGGTGTATCTCCAACAGAAATGAGTGCAGGGGGCATCTGTCTGAAACCGTTCCCCTCCTGGCCACCTTAGCAGTTTCTGCTTATACAATGCAGCCAGCTTGGGGGAACCATATTGTCCCTATAAGCTCATAACACATGGACAAATGATTAAAAACACATGGAAAACAGTTCCACAGCTAAGCTGAAATTCAGATGGGAATGGAGAATCAACTTGCAAAGCTTTCAACTGACTCGGGGCCAAATGTAGGACAGAATGCAGGGAGAAGTTGCCAAAAGAGAGGGAAGTTGGGGAGGGGGATTGTGTATAGGAAATCTAAAACAATGACGCCTTGTAATGACAACCCTGCTCTGAGGCTCTCCAAGAGTAGGTACCAGAATCAAGTCTTTGAAAATATTAAAACCTTCATTTCATGCAAGATCTTAGACAGATTTATATTTCTTCCCTCTATAAATAAAAGTTGGCTTGACTAGCTTGGCAGCACCTATGTAGAGACATAATCTTAAGAATCTGTAACATAAATATTAAAATATTACACATTTTTCCTCTGAGGTGTGGGAATTAAATTACAAGGTGGTATAAGACGAACTGTAAAAAAAATGTGACAATAAAATGCAAAAGCATAGCAAACTTTCCAGCCAGAGTTTGCCTTCTGCTGCTTACCTGATGCTGGGCCCAGGCTTGCCAAAAAATTGGGTAGGCCTTAGACACATTTGCAAAAAGTTCAGCTTAACTCACATGTGCAAATGGAAGCCTTTGTTTGTATCTAGTCATAACATGACCTCATCGTTCTGCTGTGTAGGAACATGGTGGGTAAGGAAATGGTTTTACTGGGAGTCTTTCCTTGTTTGTCTTTTCTGTTAATTAGCTTCTGCCCCGAGTCTTTCCTGACTCCCACACAGACCCAACCGCTCTTTGTTAGCATCATATAGAGGAGCGTTGACTAGGAGCATTTTCTGTAAACACAGTCCGTATATGCAACAAGTATGTTCTCAAACACCCAATGCAAAAGGACATTTCAGGAAATGTGCCCAACCCATTAACAAAGCCAGCAATCCCTTTCCACATGGGAAACACGACCCCTTTGTTTATTTCACTTTAGAATGAGATTTGTGCATCATGGCTCTTGTCTGAAAGGAAGGCTGATGGGGAGCTTACAAGGGCCCTTCTTAGTCATCTGTGCATCCTTCACAATGAAAGCAGATCCACGTTCAACACCGATGTGCACACTTGGAACATCCAGCTCCCACCCCAGCTTCTTCTGCAGCAGGTAGTCACTGGTGACAGCAAGCACTACTGGAAGGTATCTCCCTTTTCCAAGAGCAGGTGCAGGTGCTGGCTTATGAGAGAGAGAGAGAGAGAAAGAGAAAGAGAGAGAGAGATCTTTTATTGAGTGCCTACTACATCTCAGGCCTGTTCTTTACAGTTTCAAATTTAATCATCATAACCCTTCTGGGAAGTTCTTGCTATCTTCATTTCAAATGTGAGAGAGCTAAAAGTAGGGACTTAGGATCCATGGGTAGTAAATGATAGAAGTGAGATGTTATCCCGCCTCATGTTTCTCTCCTGCCTGTCTACTCATGGCAATGCAGCTATTAAAATGGTAATGCATTTATGCTCTATTTTTAATTTACATTATGTGACTGAGTTACCACTTTAGTATGCAGTATAATATTCTATTAAGTGTTTTTTTTCTATGACTGGACCTTGGATAATGTAATTTTGATCTAATTTTTCATTGCTTGAAATAAATATATCCTCACACTTTAGAAGATTATTATTCTTTTGCAAATTTTCTACCATGTTATTTCAAATTGTTTCAAGTATTCTGAGACAGGTTCTCATTATGTTACCCTGGCTGGCCTAGAACTCAAAAGGTAGTTAGCTATATAGTCAAAGGTGACCTTGAACTCATGGTCCTCCTGCTTCCGTCATCTATGTCATAACAATTGCTCATCTGTATTATTCCATTGTAAAGATATCCCTGATTTGTTTATCCACAAAATAATGAACATTATTATTATTATTATCATCATTACCACTATTCTGGCTGTTACAAACAAAGCTGCCTCAGCATTTATGTGTAAGTCTCTGAATGGAAATGATTCGTTTTTCTCTTGGGTGATATATCTAACAGTTTAATGGCTAGATCATATGGTCTATGTTGATATCTTAAGGAAATGATGATCGTTTTCCATTTTCTAGTTCCCCCAGAAAAGCAGGAGTGTTCCAGATCCTCCACATCCCACCACCTCCTCTTAGGGCGATCCATTCCATGAGTTTAGCTTGCATTTCTCTGCTGCCTAATGATGTAGCTCCTGTTTCCATGTGTCTATTGGCCATCTGTAGATCTTCTCTGATGAAATATCTGTTCAAATCTTCTGGCCGTTAAAAGTTCTTGAGTTTTACTCTGTGCATAGACAAACTATTGCTTGTCTTTTCACTCTTTCCAGTGTCTTGGACAAGGAGTTCTATCCACTTGCACATGGTATTGGGTCTGGATGGATAAGGCTTGGTTTAACATTTTTCCATCTATATCCATGAGGGATCTTAGTGCAGAGTTTTCTTTTCTTTTTATGGTTTGATATCAAAATAGCATTGGTCCTTAGAACAAGTTGGATCATATTCCTTTCTCTATAATTATTTTAATGATTTTTTGTAGACCTGCTTACAATTTCTTCCTTAAATTTTTGTAGAATTCAATAGTGAAGGTATCAGAGCCCAGAGTTTTCTTTGTGAGAAAATTTGAAGCTATAAATTCAAATTCTTTCATTGTTATAGGACTTCTTCAAATATGTTTTTGTATTGAGCTTTTGTAGTTTGTGTTTTTCAAAGAATGCATTCATTTCATTTCGTTGTTGAATTTTTTTTATATTTTATTTATTCATTTTCTAGCAGAGAGATAGAGAGAGAGAGAACACCAGGGCCACACCTTGTGGGTCTGGCTTATGTGGGACCTGGGGAATTGAACCCAGGGCCTTAGGCACTGGAGGCAAGTGCCTTAACCTCTGAGCCATCTCTCCAGCCCTCGTTGTTGAATTTATTCAACAAAGCTGTTGATAATATTCCTTGTGTTCATTAGAATACCTATAGACTACAGCGATGTCCCCTCTCTCAATCCTGATACTAGTGTCTTATTTTCCTAATCAGTCTGACTGCAGGTTTACTTCGGTTTCATTGATAGCCTCTACTTGTGTTCAGTTTCCTCCCTCTCTCCCTTTCTCCCTCCTTCCTTTCTTTTTCTTTCTCTTCTTTCTTTTCCTTCCTTCCTTTCTTTCTATTTCTTTCTTTCTTTCCTCCTTTCTTCCCTCCTTCTTCCTTCCTTCCTTCCTTCTTTCTTTCTTTCTTATCTTCTTTCTTTCCTTCTTTCCCTTATAATGCCAGGATTGCAACTAGGACCTTGCACATGCTGGGCAAGTCCTCTACTACTAAGCCTTTGGTTTTTGGAGACTGAATTTCATTATGTTACCCAAGATGGCCTCAAATTTTCAATCTTCCTATATCTGCCTTTTAAGACCTGGGACAATAGGTGTACACTAGTATGCCTGACATCGCTCAGTTTTATATTTTATTGATTTCCTTTATAATATTTATTATTTCTGCTTTCTCATATCTTCATTTTTATGATGGAAGTGAGATTAATGAGCCAAGAACCTTTTTTTCCTTATATAAGCACTTATGGTTACAAAATTTCCCCCAAGCATTGCCTTAATGACATCCCACAAACTTTGATATTTTGTTTTCATTTTTAATTTCTTTCTTGATTTCTTCAGTAACCCATGAATTTTAAAAATCTATAATTTATTGTATACACACTTGGAAATCTTCCAGAAACATTGATGTTCTGGATTCCTGACTCCTTATTTAATTCATAATTTCCAGATAACATTTTATTTTGTGTGTATGATGTGGAAGTGTGTGTGAGCGTAGGCATGTGTGCCAAGGTTAACCTGTGGAGGTCAGAGGTCAGTCTCTGCTGTTGGTCCTTGTCTTCCACCCTGTTTTGAAGCAGGGTTTCTCATTGCTTCCCGCTGTGCTTACCAGGCTGGCTGACTCATGAGCTTTTGTGGATTCTCTTGGCTCTGTTTCCTATCTCACTGTAGGTGTGCTGGGGTTACAGACATGTGTTACCATGTCCAACTTTACATGGGGTCTGAGGATCTGAACTCATGCTTATGCAGCAAGTACTTTATCCACTGAGCCATCTCCCCCGCCCAAAGAACCTATTTTAATGGCTTGAATCCTTTTAAACTCATTGTAACTTCTTTGATGTCTCACATGGTCTGTCATGGAAATGTGCCATGTACACTTTGAAGAGAATATTATTGGGTAAAGTGTTCTATAAATTTCAGTTATGTTAATGTGGTTAATACTGTCCAGATGTAGCTCTATCCTTATTGACTTTCTACGGGTGCCATCAATTGTAGAGAAACTGGTATCAACATTTCTGACTGTACGTACAGATTTGTCTATTTTTCCTTTCAAATCTAGCAGCTTTTGTATTTTAAAACTTTTATTATTTTATTTTAAATAATATTTTTATTTATATGCAAGCATTGCGAGAGATAGAAGAGAGATGGACAAAGAGAATGGGCATGCCAGGGCCTCCAGCCACTGCAAACAAATAGATGCACGCTCCACTTTCTGCATATGGCTCTATGTAGGTACTGAGGAACTGAACCCAGGTCGTTAGGTTTTCAGGCAAGTGCTTTAGCTGCTGAGCCATCTCTCTAGCCCCTATTTTAAGACTTTGTTATTAGATGCATACATGTTTTGGATTATAAAGTTTTCCAAATGATTGATCCCTGAACATTATGAAATAACCTTCTTTTTTTCTTGGCAGTATTCTTTGTTCTAAAATTTATACTGTCTGATATTAATATACCACTCCAACTTTGACTAGGTTTAGGATAGTATATCTTTTTTTCTACTCTTACTTTTAATCCATTTCTTCATTTATATTAAACGTTTTCTTCCAAGTAGCATATAGTTTAGTCTGACCATTGTTTATGTGTAGAGTGTGTTCAGACTGATTGCCTTTGGAAAGCAAAACTGCAGGTGGAGACAGGCACCTAAGGTGGAGTCGTGCGTCATGGCTGCTTGCAAAGTGCTGCAGGTGACCATGAGGCCACTAATGGGAGTGTCGGTTGGATTTTGTTCTTTTCTGTCTTAAGATAAACTAAGCTTTATTGCCATCCAGAGTATCAAACCTATAAAAGGCATTCAAAATGAAGTTATGTGTGTAAGTTATGAAGATACTATATTCATTTCCTGCACAATCTTACTATAAAAGGCTTGCAAAATTAATTTGAAGAAAAGAGTGGTGTTCTGGACATTATTAGCATCCAGCCACACTCTACTGTGAGTAATAGTTCTTTCCCATGATTGATAGGGAGAAAAATGAGGAAGATCTATAAGCCAGCACTATACATTTAAAGATATGTCAAACTAGCACTCCCCTTCCCTTAACCCACTGTACAGGCAGGTAAACAAAAAGGTGGAGAACATAAGGCAGAAACTGGAAGGTGCCTCCTGGGCTATCCATAGCCAGGGTACTCACCGAGGAGGATACCCAGTGGATTGGGGACAGGGAGGAGGGAAATGGGAATATAAACACAATATTTGCTCAATCAATGTATCTAATTTTGGACAATAAAGATGAGATTAAAAAAATCTTTGGCCTTCAAAAAAAAACTGGAAGGTGTATCTTGGATGAGGCAGATAAACACACAGCAAATATAATATCCCATTTTTACCCTCTTAAAATAAATTATATGTGGTGATTTTTCATACTATTTTTATTGAGATAGCACTCACAAACTATAAAATTCACCTATTTAAAGTGTTCTTTGTCCTGGGGTGGGGGGGGACTGGAGATTTAGCTCCATGGTAGCACATTCGTCTAGCATGCCCTGGGTTTGATTTCCAGAACCTCAAATAATTATAAAATAAAGCATCTGCTTCAGCTGCTTTTGGCATATTCATCATGTTGTATAACCATCACCATTATCTCATCCTGGAATATTTCTATCTCCTCAAAAGGAAGCCCTGCATTGACCGGCATTAATTTCAATTCCCCAATTACTTCACACTCTGGCAACTTCTAATCTACTTTGTCATCCCAGATTTGCCTGCTCTGGGCATTCCATATAAATAAAATCATATAATCTATGCATACTATGTTTCCAAGGATATGGTGTAGTTTATCATACTTTTCAGAGATGTTTTACTAGAATATAATAAAGCCACCTGTTCCAATAGTAGTAACTATGGGAATAGAGGAGATTCTACCAGCCTTTCTAAGATGCCAGTCTTCATTTTTGACACTATTACTTTAGAGGATTTCAGTGATTCCTGTTGGCAATTAAAGATTTTGGATAAGTTGATATCAAAGAGCTCACTTAATTTCGTTAATTTCTGTTTCTCCCAGAATCTCTACAGTGGAGACACATACTTACTCATTGTATCAGAAAAAAAAATGTTTCAAAATCAGCTAGATTTAAAAACCTTAGTTCCCAACTTAATGCTGTAGACATGGAACTTGGTGAACACTGCTATTTATAACACTTTGATTTGATTGTAACCTCAGAAATTTAACACCAGATTCTTAGTCAGCAGAGAAGTTAAACAAAAGTCAGCCTGAGCCATTTGCATCTCAGTGTGCTTACTTCCAATCCTGAAAAGGATAATGCAATCACTGATTTCCACTACAACTTCATCCCTGACCAAAAGCCCAAGGCTAAATAAAAAGTTCTTAGGCATTTGTATATATGTGTATCTGTAGTATTTGGAATAATGCTAGGTACAGAGTTGTCATTCTGTATTTTAATTTGTAGGATAGTTATTGGATGTATGGAAGTTAATAACTAAAAATTAGTCTAACCGTTAGGGAAACAAAGGCGTGTTGTGTTTTGTTGTAGTCGACTTCATGTTGCTAGGATGAACATCCAAACCAGACACGGATTATGGAAGAGATGGGTTTCAAGCTTTCAGATGCAGAGAGGAAGGTCCATCAATGGCAGAAGAAGCTGCTCCCATGCACCCAAGCAGAGAGAAATAACCAAGCAGCCAGCACAAACCAAAAGCAGCAAGCAGGAGCCCAGGCAGAGCGCAAACCTCTCTGTATACCTTTGGGCTGGAAATCTGATCTGCCCCCCAAACACACCATAGGGCTGGACTCCAGGATCCTCTCCCAGTGACACCTCCTCCAGCCAGGCCCAAGTTACAAGCTTTAGTAAAACATCTGAGTTTATGGAAAGCTTACATTCAAACTATCAATCACAAGTTTTCTCACCCACCCCTTCATACAACAGGAAGAATCATTCAGAAACCAAACCCATGTGTTGTGGGGTGTGCTGCTGTACACCTGTAACCCCAGCACTTGGAAGGATGAGACAGGAGATCTTGGCTGCACAGTGAGACTCTGTCTCAAAAAATGAAACAACAACAACAAAAAAAAAATGAAACAACACCCACGTAAACTACAAAATGCTGTACATAAAGATACAATATCTGAGAACCAGAAATAAGTATACTTTATTAAT
Organism: Zapus hudsonius; assembly: GCA_004024765.1. Taxonomy (NCBI): domain Eukaryota; kingdom Metazoa; phylum Chordata; class Mammalia; order Rodentia; family Dipodidae; genus Zapus; species Zapus hudsonius. Next base: position 48,951 of record PVHP010002928.1, on the reverse strand, counting down.
TTTAATTCAACACTAGATACAGACTTTTAATACACTGTTTTGTTGCAGAAATTAGCACCAGTTCATGGATAAAATTACACAGAACCATAGTATTCATTAAAATATGTACACATTTTTGCTATAAAAATAAACAAAAATAGAAATATGTAAATAAATGCTACCTGCTTCATCTTTTCCTACTCTTGGGAAGAAGATGAAATGATTGACAGCTGCTTTTCAATGTTATCTTTAGCAAATATATACTATGTATTTGTTAAAAGCCTAAATTACGAAGATTCTGATAAGTTTTATACTACTGAGCTGAATTAATGCCCTTGGACACCAGGAGCTTTTCCTGAGTTGGTATTCAAGTTAGAAGATGAGCTAGGGACTTTCAGGTCCTCCTTCCTAGCTTCCCTCCTCCTCACCCTCTTAATCAACCATGGCAGTCGTGATGCACATTGTCCAGCATCCAGGCTTCCCTGACTTTGTCTATTCTTTCAGTTAGTTGGACCTGATTTTCTAATTTAATCAATGCCTTCCATGGTCAGCAACATTTGAAAAACATTCTTCCAGTATTTCTAATTGCCATAAAAATCAGATAGATCATCCTCTATGCTGACATTAGCAGCCTTAGCTATGCCATTTTCATTGAAGAAAAGTGGAATAAGTCTACATTGCCAACCAAGCTCTACACAGTTGACATGGTTCTCAATTTCCAGTTTTAAACAGTGGATGTCATTTTAGAGTTTCAGTAGAAGGGAGTGGCTCATGAATTCCTCACTCATTGAACCTTTACTTTCCCTCTGGTCTTATCCTGGAGCCTGCCTCCCATGCTGCAGAGGCCACTGGATTATAAGGAACTTTTCCAGAGCAGGAGTGAATGAAGGGAGTAGCGTGTTCTGGTTAAATACAGACCTGTGCATTAGGCCTGTCTGCAGCCTACCTCAGACTCTGAGGTAAGAGCCCCTGACTCTGCAATTATGGGTGGATTTAAGTAAGAGACAGAATGTCTGAGTCTTATTCTAACTTCTCCAGGCAACATTTCGTAACTTAAACTTTGATAAATGAGCAGAAATGAAACAAGCCTGTCATGTTTGTATATCCAGAAACTGGAATGACTTTTTAAAGCCATTTTTAGTGTCTGTAACACTCAAGGTATTATTACCTTAAAAAGGCCTGCCCCAAAGCTCTAGTCTAATTGAAAACCTCATTTCAATTCTTAAGTTACATTGGTGCTCTTGTATAACAAGTTACTTTTACCACAACCGTATTTTTCAGTGATTATGAAAAGAGGGAAAATTTTAATAAACATTTCAGAAATGAAGTTCTAATTTCCTATAATTAAACCTTGATTTCAGAAGGGATTGTTGAGAGAGAGATGCATGCTTCATTGCTACAAAATGTTTTACTCGCTGAGTTTGTAAATTAATAAGGCTCCTTCCCATTAGGAGTCTACTTAGCATAACATTCCCACAAATGTCACAGATTTAAAGGCTCTAAGTCACATCAATATCCCTTCTGAAAATACGGGCTTTCAAGGCTTCTGTTTTCAGTATTATTTTTATTTGTTCATCAGCATAACTTATGAGGATGCTTCAGAAGAAACAGTATTTTTCTTCCACATGTCAGTCATCATTCATATATAGGCCTTATTTCAAAATCCTCAAAAAAAAAATACTGACCAGTGCAATAAATGCAGATGCAGGTGAAGATGTTATGCTACTTCAAATTTCACATGACTCTGGAAGGCAGGGAAAACCTAGTCGTTAGCACAGGAATTACACAAGGCCACATTCATATTGGAACAGAGCTATGCTGATGTCCCAAGTGCAGGCAGGCTCTTGGACTTCATCTGGACTAGATGGGCACTGTTGCCTCCATTTGCAAGATTCTCCTATCCAAGAGAGAAATTTCCTGTCTACCCACACTCTTTCTTTTTATGTGTTCACATTTAAAGGGCTCTGAAGATACAAACCTACCCTTGACCATCTAACCTTGGTTTAATGAATCCAGAGGATTGGAGTCACTCAGATTCATGGAAGGAGCACTTGCAATACTATTTCTGCATGGACTTCTTTGAGGTGATGAGAACCAAACAACTCCAAGGCCCGTGGGAATCAGCGCTGCCTGAGAGATGACATGGCCAAGGGTGTGGGAATTCTGGAATAAGTAAATCTTATACCTTACAATACTGCAGAGATTCAATTTTGTCTCATTTTGTATGGAACAGTCACTTATTGATCCTCCAGGAACTATTCAATGCGATTCCGGTTTTACTGAGAGGGAACCACAAGGCATGCCAATCCAACCATGACAATGCATTTTCTACTGAGCAGTATTCATAAATCTTGTAAAATATAAAGGCGAGAAGTCTCAGGTTACACTTAGCTTCCTGGAGCACAAGAAATTGTGAGGTTTACCCTTCCTACAGTTCTTGGTTTGCCATTTTCCTTGTTTTTGTACCAAAACACAGTTCTTTGAAGACTTTGAGGGTCGAGGGGGCCCTCTCCTCCAGTTGGTGAAGGTAACAGGTTCACCTTTGATCCACTCCCAGTGGCCAGTGTGCACTTGCTTATGCAAACCTAATGTGAACCAGAAAACATGAAAATAATTTTATTACATTTATACCTAGATATCACGGCCAGCCTAGGAGTCTGTTTCTATTTTTTCTCTCTTTTCTGTTGAGAACTAAGTAAGCTTGAACTTGCTTCTTCACAAATACCACAGAGCTACATCCTCAATTCTCCTCCTGCTTGTTTTGCTTTCTGTTTTTGTACAGGGTCTCATCAAATTGCCCAGGCTGGCTTTGAACTTATGATCCTCCTATCTCAGCCTTTCAAACAGTTGAAATTGGAGGCCTATGACACCAGACCTGGCTTAGTTTATTGTACTAAGCACAATTATCAGAAGCAAATACGGGCCCTGGTTGTATAACAAAGGGAAAGACTGGGGAATAATAGGACGTGTAAGGCTCTGGGGGCTAAGCAGACCCAAGTCCAAGTTCTGCTTTCTCTGGGTAGATCATTCCCTCTGTCTGGGTTTAATTTTTTTTTCTCTCATCCAAGGAATGGACGTGAAAAAATATGACTTGTAGGACTTCTGAAATTAAAAAAGACAATGCATGGAACTCGGGGTACATCTAAGTGTCTACAGAGTAGAAGCTATTATCATCCCTGTTATCCCATTGTGTGAAAAACGGGCATTTTTCTTGTTCACATTCTTTCTCCTCATTCATTAAATGCCTTGGTTTTCATATTCAGAAGTAGCTTATCATTTTTAGTCTGGAGCTTATTGTTTCAGTGTGTTATAATTCCATTAGAAATCAGCTTCTCTCTCCTTGCCTCTCTACTCCCATTGGCAATTTCTGAAAATGACACTTTACTGTTGTAAAGCTTCTGTAATATTTGCTTACAAGAACATTCTCTCTCACTCACACATAATAAAAATTAAATGGAAAACCATGAGAAAAGAGTCCCCCTAATAGCATGATCTCACATCTTGCAACTCAGATGTGACCATGAAAACTGTTTTCCATACATAGCATATTGCTCTCCCTCATATACCAATTCTCACTCACAACTTTTTTGAATGGAAGCTACTGAAAAAGTCATTAGGAATATCCTATCTTTTTCTAGATTGCTTCCTGGAGTTTTTGATCAGATCATACTAGGCTTCAGTATTCTATGAGCCCAAAGCCTTCAAACCTGTCATTATGAATGTATAGAATATGTATGTTACAGAACAACTTAATACTTTCAGACTATTTCTAAGTTTAAAGACCCACTGAGGCGTATAGGAAATTTGACAACCCAAGTCTGGCTTGATGATAGATAGAATTTCTAAGTACAATGTCCTGTGGAGAAGTGGGAACACTGGCTTTGATGCACGCTGAGATTTCTAGATCTGACGTTGCTTGGCAAGATTTGTTATTATTATCAAAATCATATTAAATATTAAAACCTTCAGAAAGCAAAAAGAACAAGATTCAAAGCACCTATAATTCTTGACTAGAGGGAAATAATGTTTTACTCTTTAGCATATATCTCTCCATATACATGTATTCATATATAACTTGCATATAAATTTCTTTTCTTTTCTAATTATTATATACTTCATATGGCCAAGAACTGCTCATTTTCATTCGTATCTTATCACAAATACAATGCACTATACATCTTATACATAATGTAAAATGAATCCAATATATATTTGCTGAAACAATATAAATACATAAGGTATTTTGTCATGCTTTTCACAGCTCATCAAAGCACTAAATATCAAATGTTCCCTCACCTAGCCATATTACAAGTTTATTTACCCTATTTACAGACATTTCTAAAATGTTAGAAATGCCATTGTATGGAATTTTCTTTGTTATCCATCTGACCAGATCCCTAAATATTTCTGTGGCATGGATGTCTAAAAATGAAGTTATTTTGTCAAAAGGTTTAAGGTGATCTGTAGGCTTTGGGGCTAGGGAATGGTGTATACTCCGCATCTGCTCTGTCATTGAGCTGTACACAGTAGCCCTTAACATAGATGGTCAGACTGACATCTAACCATTCCTATTACTATGAGTTAGAATAAGTGGGCCCTTAGAAGGGAGCTGGATTCTCTTCATGCACCTCTCCCTGCTCAGAGGAATGCAGATACTTGCCTATCCAGAAGGGTTCCCTTCTGCTGATGCCCAACAGCCACTGCATGTGCTGCCTGGAAAGTACGGTGACAAGATCTCCCCGGAGCCTGCAACAAACAAACAAGACTGTCAGCTGCATGGAGTTTACATTCCTGTTCATATATAAAGTGCATAGCAGAGCTGGGTGTGGTGAGGAATGCCTTTAATCCCAGCACCTGGGAGGCAGAGGTAGAAGGATCACTGTGAGTTAGAGGACAGCCTGAGACTATATAGTGAATTCCAGGTCAGCCTGGGCTAAAGCGTGACCCTATCTCAAAAAAAAAAAGAACAAAGAAAGAAAGAGAGAGAGAAGAAAGAAAGAGAGAGAGAGAGATGGGGGAGGGAGGGAAGGAAGAGCAAGCGTAGCAGAAGTAGAACTCAAGATGAGCATAGACACTAAAAGAACTTTTCAGGATTCTGATCATCTCATTTTCCTTTGAGTGTATGGGCTGGGGGAAGGGCAACAGTGAAGCAAGTGTTCAATAGGTTTTGAACAGCTTCTGGGAAATTAGCATTTGGCTACTTGTAAAAAATAACTATTTAATGACAAAACGTTACTCATCTTTTGTTAATTAAATATCTTTATTATCAATAATTAGATACATTGTATGAGTAAATCTTGTGATGGTACCCCCATTTCCCTCCTCCCTGTCCCCAACCCACTGGGAACCCTCCTCAGTGGGCATGCTGGATCAGTCCATGGGGTAGGGGGTTTTGAATTGCACATGAGGTAGCCAGTTTTTTTTTCTTTCCCATTGTGTGCTGTTGCTGAAGGGGGCAATGTCTCCGGATATTCTCCCCCATGATGGATCTTACAAATTACTCATTTTTATGAGATATGGTCTCATATAGCCCAGGCTGACCTTGAACTTGCCATATAGCTTATGATAGGGTATCACCTTTTCTCTGTGCTGTGGGCTTGGTACACATTAGACATGTGTTTGGTGGGTTTAAATGGCTGCCCCAGTCACTGTGGGGTGCTCTAATTCTCTTATCAGAAGTAATATTTTTTTTCTAGCTGGTATAAGTTTTACAATTATCACTTCATTGGATGAGTAAAATGACTTGAAGTCTAACTTTTAAGCTTGGTGTGTTTAGTCAAATAGCCCAATAAGTGGGGTTTGGGTGAAGACTCAGTGGATAAAGCACTCACCACCCAAGCTGTAGTATCTGAGTTCAATCCCCAGACCTGACAGGAAGATGGGAGGCCGAGCCAGGAGAATTTCCAAGAAGCTCATAGTCAGGGCAGCAAAGAACAGTAGAGCCAATCCAGAGTGAGAAATCCTGCCTCAAATGAGGTAGTTGAGCAAGGACTGATCTGAAAGTTACCACCTTACTTCCACATGTGTGCCACAGCCTGTGCATGTCCAATGTACACCCCTGCACTCACACAAACACCCACACCCACAAATAAATAATAAAACATTAAAAAAAGAACAGCCTAATAACCATGACCCCTTCATTATACGAGAAATCAGACTAGCTCCATTGTCAAAATTTCATTCATTTAGTTTTATTTATTTGCAAGGAGATAGATAGATGATAGATGATAGATAGATAGATAGATAGATAGATAGATAGATAGATAGATAGATAGATAGATAGATAGAGAGTCTAAGTATAGGTGTGTCAGGGTCTTTATGTTGCAAATGAACACTAGATGCATGCAGCACTTTGTATATCTGGCTGTACATGGGTACTAGAGAATCAAACCCACTCAGTAGGCTTTCCTTCATGTTTTAGAAGTTAAAGAGTTTGGGCTTGCCAGCACATACAAAATTTTGTCCCAAAAAACAGAATTCTCTAGCTAGCTGAATTATTCCTGCAGGTAATACTTGATTGTGCCTAATTCTCTATGAAGCTTATTAAAATCTCTTCACAAACACTTTAATAAAAGCTAACATAATTTTTTCATCATTAATAGAAAATGTCAATTTCAAAAAGAAACAAATACAGTGTATGCACACATCATAATATCACACTGTATAATACAGTGATATTTAATCACTGGTCAATTAAAAAGAAAATAAAATTTAAAATAATTTTAAAGATTTGAATCAAATTACAAAATAGTACAACCATGTGCTTTTCTTGTCTGATCAGTACTTCTTTATATGAAAACATAGGAATCAAAATTAACAACAATTAATATATAGCAATATAGGGTTAGACAACTGCTGAATTAAATTTTATCCCTTTTGTCCATCTTTTCAATATTCTGTTTTATTTCTCCACTATTCTTATATATAATAACCATACTTTGTTTCTTAAAGATTTCCCCCACTAATACAGGGGTTTGCTGCTCTATAAAGCAATGGTGCCTTTCAGATCCCAGGCCTCCACAGAATGGCTTCCTGCTGCTGGATTTGGGCTTTATGACTGTACTCTGACTTCATTATTTCCTCTCGATCCTGTCTGATAGTTATAACAGCTAGGATGGGACATAACCTTCAGGCTCTCTCAATCCGACATGATCATTCTACCGTGCTGGGCCTTGGAACACAGAACATGGTGTTAAATGGATTTGAGTAGCTGTCCCTGTCAACGTAGGCTATTGGATCCTGGTGGGGAGAGGAAGACTAGCTTCCTGTTCTGCCTCTGTGACTTAATTCCCTTATTGAGCTCATTTTCTTCCTGAAATTTACCAATCTCACAGCCTTAGGCTTCATCAGGAAGTAACAGGTCTATTCAAGGACACTTAATATTTCCCCTAGCTTGAAGATTTTTGAAAGTATCTTTAAAACAGACTTCATAAAATGCATTTTAGCTGTTTGAATACAATTTCAGTTTTCTTTTGACCATCCAAAAAGCAAGAAGTCCCAAAAGAGCCAGACAGGATAACTGTGCTCCATCTGCATAGGTAAAGTGTTGGAGGAGGTATTCACAAAACACATCTTTGAATATTTATATGCTGACATTTAAAGCAAAACATTATTCTTTTTCTTTTGTTAACAAACCTATAGATCTGTGCACTTATGGATATAAAAATGAAATACATAGGCACATATATACATACCAAAATCCTTTGATAGCTCTGAAATTTTAAGGCATTCAAAGCATAGGATTTAAAACAGAAGTTTTAATTTTTCTGGCTATATAAATAAACATCTAACTAATCCTTCCAAAGTTTTTAAATAAGTACCCGTGTATTTCATGGCCACCTTTTAAGGACAGGCCAGCAGGGGTTCCAGACACTCCTGTGGGAAGGCAAAATGGTTTCATAGATAATGATCTATAATAATAGAATTACCAAATATACAATGACTGCCTTAGGAAGTGAGCCAATGAGATTATAATATGTAGATTCAAGAAATGCCTAATCTAGCAGTCTGGCTCCTTTGGGTTAGAAAAATAATAAAACACCAATGGAGAGGAAGAGATTGGAGATAAAGATTGAGTTGAGTTAGTAATCTAATCAGGGACTAGGGGTAAAGTAAAATTTACTGTTCTTATTGGAGCATGGGCATTGTAAATCACCCTCTGTTAGAAAAAAAGAAAGAAAACCTTGAGACATATACCAGGGAGGGAGCCCAAGGAACAGAATAACACAGACTCAAATAATGATCCCTAAGACCAAACCAAAACACATCCTATATGCCTACTAATTCTAACGATAGAATCTAAAGCTATTTTCTAAAATCCTTACTAACAAGGCAGGTCTCCAGGTTATAAGACGTGTTAAGAGTATGAGTTTAATGCCCCAGAAGGAATTGATAGTTCCCACATACTCATTTCAAGCCAATAAGACTGGAGAAGATAAAATGAACCAGAAAAGTCATGGATGAGGGAAGTAAGGAGGCTCAAAGGATGAATAAAACATACACCAACTAGAGGAGAACCTGGAGTTCAGAGGACACTTGTGCTGAAAGGTGGCCTTTCCAACAATAACAACAGGAACAACAAAATTCCTCTTAGAATGACAGACCCAAAGAAATGTGGAGATCTTTTATTTTTCTTTTAATTTGTTTTAGACTTTTAAAAAATCTGTAAATAGTGTGTATGGCTATAATAGTTCTTCTTAGCCTTCTGAAATGAAATGTACATTGAAGTATCACACAAATGTTCTTTTAACTAAAGTTTTAAACTTAAATATTTTTTACAATACTTTGAATATCTTACATCATAAATAGTTTCTTTACTTTTCTTACATACACTAGGGTGCCATCAGAAATGGTATTTGATAGATGTTTTAGTTTTCCAATCAATATGGTAAAAAACAAAAAGGAATGTGCAATTTAAAAGAGTTTATTGTATTGATAGATAATAATGGGATGCTTTCTAAAATATGGTGGAAAAACCCGTCATTTTTCACACTTTTCCCCAAGTTTTCTCAGGCTTGTATATAAAAATGAGTCATACCTTTACAGCTTAAAACAGTTGCCTAACACTAAAATTTACCAAAATAACTTTGAAATAATTTGAATATTGGTGGGTTAAATCTGCTAACAAATTCTTGTTTGATCTGCTAAATATGATCTCTGATGTAATCTTAAAATAATTAAAATTAGCAAAGGTGGTAGAAAATTTTCAGATATCATAATGGATTTTATAAGGATTAAAATTATGTAATGAAATAACTTTCACTTATAGCATTTCTAAATGCCATTTGTTTTCTGATATATACAAATAAGAAATGTTTTTTGTAATTCATATGATTATAAATATGATTCATATGGATAATAATAAGAATGATTATTATATTTTGGTCAGGGGGTTCCTAAATTGAATTTATAACAATTTATGAACACAATAAGTTCTAAATTTAGTCAGTTAAATTCAGCAAATTTCACATTCATAAAAATACAACTTTGTGAAAGGAATGTAGGAAAAGAATTATTGAGATTGTCTGATAATATTACTGATATAAATTCAGCATCTAGAACTTGCTATATAGAATACACAAGAGTCAGTTTTGAATTTATTTCCCTAATGTTGGAGGAAGTATTTAGGTACTGGGTTATTAAACCAATACTAAAGAATAGTAATAGTTTGGGCTGGTCTAAACTTTCCTGTATAGTCAATGCCCCAAAATATCTATTAATTAATGAATTTATAAACTCAGAACATGATTATACTTTAGGTTTGCTTTGAGAATGATTTGTTTGGTTTAATCCTACGGATTTTTGAGATCTGTAGTTTAATAAAGAAATTACTTTTTGTTGTAAGATATACAAAACTTTTAACACATAGGTTTGAGAGCCTATTTATTAGCCCACCCCTGTTTAAAAACACATGCCTGTCAATATACCTGTAATACATAAATCCCCATACTTATGGAGTTTTGGGGAGACTATAATGAAAAAGTAAATCCCATCTCTTTCTCTTACCTGCTCAGATGATGATGAGCTTGATTTTGCTTCCTTTAACCTTTTTCTAAGTCTGTAACTTGTAGGTAATAATACATTACCTCAGAGAAGTGAAGGCAGGATTAAATAAGCTAACATACGTGAAATAATTCTATAAGCTACAAAATGTAGAAGTAGTTATCTGCAAGGGGGCCTATAGAACTAGGCCAGGCTAGGGTAGGTCAGGGTGATGGTGCTTAAGACCAAACTGCAGATGAAGTCTGAGGTCAAGTGCATGAGGAAGTAAGAAGGTTTTAAAATTAATTTCATCCTTATGTGTATTATTAGGACAATCTAATTACACACTATTAATAGATCAATGAAGAAACCATTACTAGTTATGATACTAACTAAACATTAAAAAGTTAGTTACAATTAAGTGTATGAATAAAATCAAACATAAAAGTAAGATACTGGGAGACTGGTTCAAGGTTTTAAACAAAAAAGCCTCAACAGTATTACTGTCAGTGGCCAGCATTTTAGAAAAAATGGTTTTTAACACTGAGGCGAGGGAGGGGACGCTGATAGAGACCAGATGGCTGGTGCTCCCAACCAGTCTAACTGACAAACTGTGATCTCCAGGTTCAGTGGGAAACCCTGTCTCTGGGAAAGTAGAAGGGTGATAGAGGGGGACATCTGATATCTCCCTACGACCTTGACGTACGTGCACACAGGACAATTGTATTGGCACATACACACACACACACACACACACACACACACACACACACACACACACACACCAAAAAGGAAAATCTAAGTATAAAGCCAGTATTGGTAGCACACACCTAGAGTCTCAACACTCAGTTGAGCCCAGGAGTGGGAAGTCAGCCTGGGCACCACAGTAAGACATAAACAAAAGTTGTCAGATAGGGCTGGAGAGATGGCTCAGCGGTTAAGGCACTTGCTTCCAGTGCCTAAGGCCCCCGGTTCAATTCCCCAGTACCCACATAAGCCAGACCCACAAGGTGGTGGCCCTGGTGCGCTCTCTCTCTCTCTCTCTCTCTCTCTCTCTCTCTCTCTCTCTCTCCTTGAAAATGAGTAAATAAAATATTTTTTAAGAAAAGTTGTCAGATAATCCTACAAAGCAGGGGGCACCACTGTGGTATTCCAGCAATAGCATGTGAAAATTCCATTTATTATACACACCGTTGTCAACATTTGACATTTCATCTTCATGACTTCAACTATTTTAGCTGGTACAAGGTGATTTTCACTGGTGTTTCAGTTTTCATTTACCTAACTTCTAAATGACATGGAAGATATTTTTACTTTACTTATTTTCTCTTGTGAGGTCTCTAAGTCACTCGCTGCTCTTTGAGTTTTTTTGTTATTGATTTATAGGAGGTCTCCCCCCACCCTAGATTCAAGACCTTTATCGGATATTCAATTTGAGAATAGCTTTTCCAGAATGTGGTTTACCTTTTCATTTTCTTTTTATACCCTTTCATTTTCTTAATGGTGTCTTTAGATAAGCATTACCTCTTAAATTTGATGAAGTATGAAATCTGATCAATATTAACTAGAAACTTCTCTCATCTCAACTTCTAGCCATGCAGTATATTAGTCTAATTGCAGTGTTTGGATAGTATCCAGGTTAGCAAATAAAAAGGTTGGTCAGGGATGGCTACATATGCATTTTTAACGTGCTTCTGGACTAGATAAATTTGTTGCCATTATTTGACCACAAGTCATCCTTTATCGAATGTTCTATTGCTCAATGAGCTTTTGTCCTGCTTGCCTTGCTTGGTAAGCATCAGTGCCCTTGACATTGCCCAGGGCCTGATGCCAATGGGCCTTTCAATGCTATATATTTTCAAACCAATGGAGAGGAAGGTCTATCACAAATAGAGAGAGAAGGAGGAGAGGGTGAAAGAGAGAGATCAGAACCGGCAAGGTTGCTGACTCAGTGAAGCTCCTCTGATTTTCTCTCTAAGATAGAAATAAAGGGAAAGGGGGGAGGGGGCAACTGCGCAGGTGTAACAGAAAAGAGCCAGGTCCACATACTTTATCAAGGTCAGTCACCAATCTACTTTGAGCTACAAAACTCTTCCAGGCTCCTCAGACAAAGCCAGGCAGACATGGGACAGGAAACCATTGCTGTATAATTTTTGCAGACCATGAGAAAAAGTGGAAAGGCAAAAGTCAGTCATTAGTGACATAGAGCTCCTTACTGTTCCCTGCAGGTTTGAGCAGCCATGGTCCAGGTGCCTTTCTGCTCTGTGATCAAGGTGTGACAATAGCCTGAGTAAAGATGCCATCCAGACAGGCAGGATTTGTCTTCCGCCCCCTGTAAAAGAGTCGCCTGTAGTCACATCAGAACTGACTTTACAGTCTATAGTCTGTTCCTTCACCAGAAGCCCCAAGTATCCTAACTCCAGGGGAGCAGCTTTGTTACCAGTCAACCCTAATTCCAGTCTCCTGGCTGGAGAAATGCATTGACTTCTAGAATGTTCCAATTTTATACCTGACATTCTGATAATTAAACAAGAGAAGTCAACTTCTTAAACTGCAAAGATTTGATAATGCACAGCGATTTAGACATAAAAAACACTTTAGAGCCATTTCCTCTTGGCTTCCCAGGTATTATGAAGGCAGACAGACATAGTATAAGTTGACAGTCACACAACAGATTATCGATTAGCTCAAGATAGGGAACACTACACCCCAGCCAGTGCCCCACCATGGTTTGAGGGTTCCAGGCTTTCCAGGTAATCCCATCACATTGATACAATTTATGGATGCTTTCTTCAAAATGGAAGAGTCCCTTTAACTCCATAGAGCAGTTCTTTGGAAATGAAGGTAACTGAGCCTGGAGGGAAGAGAAGTGGTTTAGAATTGACTTCATGTAAGTTCATAACATACTTCCCTCCTTTGGGTCTTCATTTGTTGGGTAGCATCTGTGCTGAGTAAATGATCCCCAAGCTTGGGGGCTATTTTGTGAATTAAGTGTGTTTATGGCCCAGCAAAAAGTTTGTTCTAAAACAAATAGGAAGGAAATAAAGACTGTCTTACCTGTCTGGGGAAGTGTGAGTCAGTTGCGGATTCCACCTTATCTCCTTGAGGCAGTTCTGCTACCTTGATTGTCTTTTGTGGCTGACTAATGATGGATATTTTGGCCTTCCTTTTGTGAGCTGAAAAACTGTCATCCTCTAGTTTCAAGGAAACCATCCCATGATACTTGAGGGGGAAAAAACCCATAATGAGGAAAAATCGAGCATCAGGATAACAAGCAAACATTTTTAGTTGTAATAATGAGCAATTAAAAGATTTACCAAAGCAAAGAGATTAAAGGATTTTACTTGACTACCCAATCTTCTAAAACAAATTTCAGAACAAAATCTTTAGATAAGTAGATAAATACAATAGATAAAATAGTCTCACTGGGGAATTTTCATCAGTGAATGTAAGAAACAAATCTCTGACTATGCTTACATTATAGATGATGTCTGTTCCATTTCTATAAACAGAGGACGGAAGAACCTGAAATCAACAAAGGACAACATATGGAAAAAGGTAGCTTGAAAAATAATTAGCAACATTTTCCAGTAACATCTTGTTGGTGTTTGAATTTTTTTTTATAAAAGTGTTTCCTGAGATTTTTTTCATGACAAATTTCACTAATTTCAATGGAATTTTTGAAATCATTATGTCTAACCACAAATGATGATTGCTGTGTTGAGTCACATCTATATAGTCCAAGTTAAAAAAGATACTCCCTATTTTTTTGTACATCTACATTATAAAAGGTTCAAGAACATACAAACACAGGCACCTGTGAGAATGCGCCTTGTTAAATGCTGTGCTAATAGGTCAACATCATGGCTTCCACACCCAAGTGGATCACTTCATTTCCCAATCTGTCTTGATTACAAAAGGAACCGAACAGAAGCCATATATGGATGAATCAATATACCTATCAGCTCAATTAGAATAATTGACGGAGTGGGCCAACATCATGGTGTTTGTCTACAGAGGCACTGAAAACTACAAGGAACCATGGTCCCACTCACTAGCAGGGTCCAACAGCTTCTGCAGTGTCTCAGAATGCTTATTAATATGTATTCCACACACCCTTTCCCAGAAGGTCCCATCCTTACTGCTTGGCTGTTCCCACGCGTCCTAAGTTTCCTCTGAGAAAGATCTGTAGAATCCAAGCCCTGCAGGGTGTCTCCTCTGGTGATGGCCAGCTGCTTGGAAGATGGACGGGGCCTCTTTTCCAGATGAGAGGAACCAGCCGTGGTGGCAAAGGATGACCCCGGGGGTAGTGGGTGCCAAATGCCCTTCTCCGATGCGCCATGCTTGCTTTGGTTGAAGGGATTTGAAGGATGGCACTGTCCTGGAGGCATGCAAAATGGCAGGCAATCAGAGCATTTTACACAAACACATGAGTGATGGTAGGGACACAGCTCCTGCAGCAGCTTGTCATTAAACTTAGATGGATGCATCTCCTGCCAGATGTTGCCTTTCTGCCATTTGCCAGGAACTCCTTTACTCTTCATCAGTTCCCATCCCAGAAAGCCATGGTGCCCTTCTGCACATCGGTAGGGTGATTATAAAGTCATGAAATCCGTTTCACAAATCATAAAAGGAAATCATGATCATGATTTTACAACCATACCAGGTATTTAGGAGAAGGCTGCACTTCTATTCCTTTTGCCATTCTCGTCACAACACCACGTTTATTCGCTGACCAAGGATGATTGCATACCCCCTTCAAAAGTGTCCAGGATTTTTTTCTGATCATGTACAGGTGAAAAGTGGAATTGTTTAAAGATGTCATGGGCTCAAGAAATAGTTATAATAATTTGCATTCAACTGTAACAGAACAAAATTTTAGCCAATCTTAATAAAATTGTCTTGGCTTCTATCAGAAAACTTGCCAAGCAATATTTCTATGATGGCATTGAAAAAATAATAATAAAAGCAAAAATCCGACAGTCAGAACCTTTCTCATAGTATTTTATGTATTTTATTTTTGCAGTGTTGGGGATGACAGCCAGGTCTTACACATGCCAGGCCTCACTCTACCACTGAGGTACATCCTCAGTTCAAGGCACTTTCTATTTCATCTACAGGGTACCTGTTTCATGCATTTCATGCACTCGACCTGACCAGAAATTTCTACAGGGCAAGGAAGAAATGTGGTGAGGAGAAATGCAGACAGGAGAGACGTCGTGCAAGTATGGACACGATAAAGGACTGAGCATCGCATTCTATTACATTCCTATTACAGGCTGAGTGCAGAGTTGTTGGCAGCAAAGAAACAGACAGATCCCAGGGCATCCAAGCATGAAAATAAAGGCCGACGATGGAACAGCACACTGGCCACAGTGAGGGCTAGACAGACAGGAAGCAGAAGGAATTTGGCAGGACAAAACCCTTGCTCTCCCAGGACTCTGGTCTTGGTTTCATTGAAGTCCCAGGTCTTCTTTAGCATAGCCTCCCCAGGACCTTTGGCTCTGCAGCCCCAGGGCAGTCATTTCATTAGTATTCTCCAGCGCTCTGCACGCACAGCCAGCTGCTTCCCACATCCATTTTCCTCCACTTCCTTCCCTTAAAATCCTCCTGGTCACACTACAGTGGGGGCTCGGGGTTTAGGCTCTGAGAGCTCTTTTTTAGCCGAGGAAGATAATTACAGCCTGCAAACTCTGGGGGAAAATAATTGTCGATAGATTCTCACCAACATTGTTTCCCCCCTTGGTGAGAACAACAAATGGTTAGAAAAAAAAACAACCAGGCACTGACTTGTTGCTTTTCTCCAGCCATCGTTCTTAGCAGGAGGAAAACCACATGAAGCAGAAAGCAGAATAAAGGGCCTACAGCACCACGAGGCTGCTTTCTTGACAAGAAATTAAGCATTTTGATTTGAAGGTGTTATCAAGCTCGTTGGCTGTTGAAAGCCAGCGGCCCCGGCGCCAGGCCCGCTCCTGATTTCAAGATGAGGATCAAAAGAATACCTCCTTTTGAGTCCAAAATTTTCACTGCAGCTTTTGTCTTTGTGCCAAGAACCGCATTCACAGGGGAGTTCAGAATTACTTCAAAGACCTCATCACCTTCCTCTAATCCGTCATAGGTAATTGCTATATTCCACATCTTAGTTGACATTCCTACAAGAAGTAAACATTTTAATTACTCTTTAATTGCTATTTCAATCACCTAGGTGTCAGAGAAATATATTAATTAACATGTCTACAGCTAGTCTGCAGTAGCCTGAGTGAGCTATTGTAATGCCACCAACTCACTGAGGCCCCGCTGTTCTCCCAAATAATATAAAAAAAAGACCACATTTGTTCCTGGACAATGACGATTCCATTTCAATGCAAACACTGTAACAAAAAGTAAGCTGCATTGTGCAAGGGATGGAAAAAAACAAGGAGAAATGATTAGTAGACAAGATCCCAGATGTAATTTTCCCCCCAACCTGTCCCTCACTTCTTAAGAATAAATAGGTACTACAATCTGAAAATCTTAATAGTTGCAAAAATCTTAAGATGTTGCCATAGACAGAAGTGATTATTGGATGATACTTCAGGCTATTCAGGGAATCCTTGAACTGATTGATTTCTACAGACAGCTGCCTGCATCGGCAGCCTCTTTCCCCCACATTCTTCCAGCCCACAACTGATGTTTTCCTCGGATGTAATCTTCAGCAGTTAGGTAGCCTCCTGGCCAAGGATTCTGGAAGTAGACTGAGTCCAGCTCTGTCTTCCCTGCTTTCTGTCTGCCTCTGTCATAGCGTTACCATCTAGTTCGTCCATTGTCACTTCTTAAACTTAAAATTCAACATGACAATTTGGATTTTGCCCATGTCCCAGCCAACCTGTGCCACCCAGGATAACAGCCAAAACAAGCTGAGAAACCCAAAATATTAAAGCTGGAAGACAGTTGTGAAATTGTCTGATGCTGATCAGTTTGTTTGATGCAGATTATGGAACATCTTCCTGGGTTTATTTAGAAGGGAATGTAGAGGCAGAAAGAAGCAGAAGGTTGCTTGATGGGAAAAGAAGTCTCACGTAATGGATAAAAGAAGAGTTATAGTTAGCCTTGTCAGGCTGTTCGAAGAGGTTTCCTTGCTATTTACTTATTAGATATTTGAATGCTTTTACACCCATAGATTTTTCTACATGAGGTAGTTAAGCATTTTTCCTAGCCTTCTCTTCTGAAAATGTGACTGTTTTGCTTGCAGATCGCTTTTATCAACCCATGCCTCTATCTCTTACATAGATCTCATGCTGTGTAATCAAAGTTGCACCAATACCTGCAGAAGCCAATCCTGCTCTGAGCTATATATACATAGAAAAAAGTAGGTATATGTTGAGTAATTTTATTTTAAAAATAGGCTGATGGCTAATTTATTAAGCTTTCAGTATTGACTGTTCTTCGATGCTAATTCTTTCTGTAGTCTTTGCAAAACAGAGCATCTAAAAAAACGTAGAATTCCCATTTCATGGGTGGACAGGCCAATCCATCATAAGGTATCTTCTGTACTTAAGTGTTCACCTCTGCAGCATTAGAAGCTATGGAGAACGTCAGGATTATAGTATCAGCCACACTATGACCTAAAGAAGTTCAAACTTCATGGAGGAGACAAGACAATTAAAATTGTTCTTGGGTGTCTGGGATGACACCCAGGGTCCTCATCAGATGCAAAATGGGCAGCCAGCCAATGCTCAAGCCCCTTCTGTGTAATGACGCATACCCTCCTGTGTACTAAGTCAGCCCTAGACTGCTTGCTGTAAGGATGCGATTATCCAGGGAGCAAGGACAAGAAAATCAGCCTGCACATGTTCAGTACAGACACACATTTTTAAAAAATTACTTTTGATCTGTCTTTGGTTGAGTAGATAGTTCCAGAGCCCATGGGTTCTGTATCCCTTTCATAGATATATTAGACAAGTCATACAACTATTGTGATTAGCTGCATAAAGAGATAGAATGGATGACATATAATAGATGCATGTGGGATCCATTTATATGTAATATATATGTGTGTGTGCATGTGTGTGTATAAGTACATATGTATATATATTTGAGAGGGATAGAAGAAGCAATTGAAGGAGTTAGCAAAGTTGAGGCCCAAGTCAAGGAAGTGTGAGAGGATCAGCTGGCTAAGTAGACAAAGCACATGCGCAAAAAGGAAGCAAATCATGAGGGTATATTCTGTAGGCAGACTGCAGAAGCATCAGGTAGACACCAAAGATGTCAGATTTGGGCTTTAAACAATGGGCAATGAGAAGGTCTTCAAACTGGATGCTTTAGCGAAATGAACTCCAGAGCAGAATGTAGAATGGTTTGGGGACCCAGGCAGATACTGTAACCTTAGAGGCAGTAACTGCAATAAAATTGGCATGAAAGATATGAGTTGAGCAATGATGAGAGCTTGGGAATGCTAAGATAGTACTCAGAGAACTGTCCTGACCTTCAAGTCCATTAAAGCAAAGCATCATTTAAATACAAACTCAATACATAAAAAATATATTCCTAGCCCTCAACCAATTCAACTATCATCTTATTTTAAAATTCATTTTAGAAGAATTATAGTATTACTTCTGCTAAAATAAAACCAACCAACCGAACTAAAATTTAAAAAAGGAAAATAAAAATTTTAAAAAGACCTTAGAAATATTTGTTGGGCTTTATGGAATAAAACCAGATGTCTAGGAAAAAAAAATCTGATTTGTCTGTCTACATTGCACCTTTGTTTCAGCGCCAGCCAGGTGTGTTCATAGGACCACCTTAGGTTAATGAGATTGGAAATAAGAATGTCAGTGTTGGTATTTGTGTTTCTTCCTCCTCTTTCTTTTCCTCCATGTTCAGGGTGCAAAGTATTTGTGAAGTCCCTGAGAGATATCTACATTTTCAGAAGGCTTGAACTAACCCTTCCCTGCTATTTCCACAAACAAAAGGTGCTGAAGAGAGGGAGGTATCTATCCTGTCATAGCAGCATGTCCCACTTTACAGAGAAAGTAGATTCCTGCCTATTTTTTCTGCAAAGCAGATTTCTCTACTGAAGGGCATTTTCTCAAAATTTTTTTAAAGTAAATCATACATTAGAGATCTGTTCCTTTGGAAACCATTTTGACTCGTAGGAATGATTAAGTTTCAATTTATCCATCAAACCTTTTAAGAATACCTTTAAAAGGTAAACAGTCATTTTCTTAAGACTATTTATACATGCACTTAAGATGGATCACAATAGCTAAATGTAGACTCAAGATTCTTATTTGGTTGGGGTACAAGAGTTACAAGGCACACCTTCTGGCCTCCAGCCTACCAAGAGTTCTCCAACCTTATAACACCCCGCCAGTCCTGGACTCCTCACCCTGTTTCTCCAGGATCATGAAAGTTGGCACCTTTAGAGAAATGAGCAGATTACTCTAGACAAAAAAATGGGGGTGGAGCAGGGGACACAAGACCCCACAAGGATTTACAATATGGGAATATATAAACATTTACTGGACCAGTAGACAAGGGGAACTTTAAAATTCTCTAACAAGATTTTATATTATGAAGCTATTTCTGCCATAACAAATTCCAAAACAATGAAGAACCAAGCATATGGCTTTAAAAATTATAAAGTATGCTGATATGATTTTCAAATGTATAAACATTCTCTAAAATCATAAGGCCATTCAGAGATCCCTGAAGTCATTAGTCTCCATCAAAGCAGCAGGTAAACTCTTCCAGACAAACGGGCATTTATCTTATCCTGCAGGTTCTCCAAGAGGTAAATGTCAGAGTCCTCCCCAGTGTGATACATTCTAATTCCTATCAATCCAAACAGAGCATCTGGGGAGCCAAAGTCACTCTTGATCTTGTAACAAACACACATGGATAATAGAAGGTTCATCTAGCAAAGATGATTGACTTCCAAGCAATGAAAAAGGTTGGAGTATCTTAACAGGAAGGACAATAAGGACATTAGCCCTTTTCATGGTAGAGTTGAGGACCAAACACCCTGTGGCTAACCTGGAAACCAGCTCATCCAAATTAGAAAGCTAAATATCACAGGCAAGAGGCCAGCAACCATACTTGAATTATTGCATGCCAAACTTCAGGCTCATGGTCATAGGCTGAACTGTATCCTTCACAACTTTACTTGGTGAAGCCCCCATTGCCAGGACCACAGAATGGGACCTTGTGTGGAATAGGAAAATTGCAAGTATAATTGTCAGCATGAGGTCCCTAATGGATGATGAGATCAAGAGGTGAATGTTCCTGGAGGAAGTGTTCTAACTGAAGGTGAGAGATAAGCATCAGAAGTCAAGGACCGCCAATGATTGCCAGCAACACAAAAGAGAGGCAAGAATAGATTGGTCCTCACGGGCTCAGAGGAACCAACCCTGCCCACACCTTGATCTTGGACTTTAGAGCCTCCAAAACAGAGATAGTAAATGTTCATTTTTAAAGCTGCCTAGTTGGTGACACCTTGTTATAGGGAAGCACTATAATCCTCAGGCACTGGAAAGGAGCCCTTTTCTGTCTAATATTAAGACTGTCAATTTGGGGATGGGTATAGGAAGAGTATTTAGACCATTTCTTTTTGTCTTTGTCCAAAATTGAATGTGTCAATGTGGACAGTGACAAGTTCAGACTCAATGGGATTGAGTTATCACAGGGTGCAGAACAGCTCTGCAGGAAAACACAAAGCTATGAACCCTGGCTGCTTCTCCAGGACTTTCCCATCTGTTCTCGAACAGGTGATCTTCTGGACAACAGGGAAAGAGAAAACCATGCTGGCCAGCAGGCAGCCCCCAGCAGGCAGCCAGGAAACAAAGCCTCCAGCCTCAGGCACTTCCCCAGAGTTAAGTCAGCTTCTTTAGTATTGCTTTAGCCTGGACTTTCCTCTTTCTTCTTCTACCAACAAGAATATTGCCTCCCCTGGGAAGTCTGCTAGGGTTGCTCTTAGCCAGAACAATGGCTCCCACTTCTCAATTGTGTTGGATATTTGCTTTGATATTACATTTTATTACTTCTTATGATTCTTTCCTTCTCACTTTAAATAAAGCACTTGTCCTGAAAAAAATCTATGAGGTCAGAACTTAAGACCCAAACTCAAAATGTCCTCCTACCTTCTCCATAGACTTCAGGCTTGCTCACAGAAACAATGAACAAACTGTGGATATAGACGTACCTGGATCAAACTGGATTAGTTTGGATGGAGTTATAGTGAAATCTTTTCCAATTATAGCTGACACTTGGTTGACCTTCAGGGAGAAAAAAATGTTTTTCATAAAATAAACATAAATATTCTTTTCTAGAGAACTGTTTATCCTTCCCCATGCTAAATTCATGGTCTTAAATCTGTTTTTAATATTAGGCAGGATTTTAAAAAATTATAATAAACCATTTGGATCCAGGCTATATGATTATTTTCTTTAAGTTAACTTCTTGCTTATCCTTTTTTTAAGGATCCAATTATAGAAAAAGTAACATAAATGTGAAATTTTATTCTTATCTTTCCTGTGAGCACAATTTTGTTTCATTGCTTTCTCTACGTCTCAACTCAGCTTTATAGCAACACCACAAAGGAGAGGGACAAAAGAAGAGAAAACAGCTCACTTGACTAGCCTGGGATGCTCTGACAGCCAGCTTTGAGGTACCCTGCAAGTGCCAGGGCACCGAAAGCCGAAGGCCAGATTAACACTCCTGAGTCTGGTGCATTTTCTGTCTGGATGAAACATGGCTCTTTGCCATTGTGAGTGAGAGCTTTGTGGGCCGACAGACCTGGGGAGCAGCTGCAGGAAGGAGTCCACACCAGAATCCATAGCTTCAGAGGCCCCATCAGGAGAGTTGTAAAAAGAAAAAAAAATGTGCTCATCTCAAGAGACTATTGACTTCTTCTCTGAACCAGGGCTACAACCAAACAGGCACTCCTAGGGTTCTGAAGCCATGGCCTTAAATTTCCCCAAGAGGTTGCCTAAACGCATGCTCAGAAGTACCCTTTGGCTGGTTTGAAAAGCTCACCAAATGAGAGACTGAGCAAGAACCATAAACACTGCTATTTCTACCCACTTTGCAGATGCTGAAGATGGTCAAGAAAGTTGCTTAATTTGTTTCTACACTTTTCTACAAAGAAATGAAGGGAGTGCACAATTTAAAACTTTAAAATACCCATTTCTGTGACCTCAGAGAGCGTCTCCATTTCCCATCAAAGGTACTAACATGTGTTAGCGAGTCTGTAATGGAGCCGTTTTGCTAAAGAAGGGATTGCCTCGTAAGCTTCCATTTGTTCTTGTCTACAATGCCAAGGCTCCCCCTGAACCTCCTTTCCCTGGGATAAAAGCAGCCCATTGTACACCTGTAACCACCATATGCTGGGAGTTCTATTTGCCTGCATGGTTCTTGCACGTGCAATTACCTAGCATTTACCACCACTGAGTGTACAGGAGCCTATGTGGGAAAAGCTATGTCTGAGCAGTGAAGGGACACGGTTCAAACAAGGGCAAATGGCACAGACCAAAACCACCTCCTTTCTCTTGAGAGTCAAATAATCACCGAGTTCCTGTGTAAGATGACAGCCTATATACTCTGGGTAGACCTGACTTCCAAAACTCAGAGGTTAACCATGCACATCCAACTTCAATATACATAAGGTCCCATGAAAGTTATTTCTACCTCATGAAGTAAGTGGAAATGTGCCTCCCAAAGCAAATGGAAATTATTAGAAAGCTATCCAGGAAGATTCTTTCCTTTTCCACAGATACTTCATGGAAAATTATGGGGCATGCTGCTTGGTGCTGTTTTAATAATAAAGCATCATTGGTATAAAAAAGTGTACCTATGTCCATTACAAATATAAACACTGAGCTTGGATGCAGTCAAATTGAGGTGCACAAGGTTTTGAGGGTGATTTGAATTCCCTGTTGTCATGGAGACATAGCAGTGATACCACCTTCCCCAGAAGCAGGTGTCAGATCACATGGGCACACTTTGCACGCTCAGTCTTTGAAGGCTGTTGTACTGACTCCTCACAATCCTCCAATTCTAGAAGCCACAGGCCACGCTCCATAATGACACCAATGAAGACTAGCAAGCTGACCGATGCAGAAGTAACTACCTGAAGATTGCTCATATTTCGGGGTGCCTGGACTAGTGGGAGCACCCTCCTAACGTGGCATGACTTGGGTGAGTTTTAAGTAGGTTTATGTCTCCTGTTTCACTTCGTCCACTGAGACATGGAAAAGGATCATGTTTTATTCTGAGAGGAAATATAGGGACTGATTCTTGCTTTAGGTGCCCCTCAGAATGGGTTACATTCAACTTTTCAAGCAGTTTGGCCCAGTTTCGCTAGGTTGAATATATCTCGACATGAAATCAAACTTCAAAACTTCAAGACTATAGAAACCAATAGTCAGATTTCAATATTAAAAATGAATTTAAAAATTGACATAGGAATTAAGGAGCCAAGATGAAGGATGATGAGGCATGGCTATTTTGTACTTAATACTTTCTGAATAGAGTAGAAACCCTACACTTTGAAATTTCCTAAGCCAATGGTTGCTTTATTTTTAAGTTAACAGTCACATGCTCCAACAATCAACGTGAGTTTTAATTGAACAGTTTACATTTTAGAGTTGTTACCTTTATGCCCACAAAGGCTGAGTCCATGGAATATCCCCTTCTGGTAACTTCCAAGGACAACACACCCACGTTCTCACAGACCTCATATTCAGTCTGGGACCATTCAATATGAGACCAGTTCAGCTCTAAACTATACATGATAGAAAAGAGAAAGGCAATGATAAGATATGCAAGTGAACGCTTGGCAGGGTTGTTTGCCAGACAGGAGTCTGGGCCACTGATTTATATCATGATGGCAAAAACGTTTGACCAGCCTATGCCAATGACTCCAGCCACTTATTCAGGACATTTATTCACAACTAACATTTACATTATCTTATTTAATCCCTACATTAACCCTGTGAGGTAGATATAACAAGTACTAGAAATTCTGTTTTGCAAATGAAATAACTCTTAAGCCTTTCAAGGATCCCGCAATTATTAGTGGCTAGGTGGAGACTCAAGTTTGATTGTGCTGAAGGGAAAGGAACCAGCAAGTGGGAAGTTCAGAGGCCATTCATTACAGGAAAGACGCTGATGTGAAATCTGCTCATCTCTTGCCTCCCTTAGGGTGAAGCAAGATCTGTTCCAGTCACAGATCTTCTCTGAACCTGGGTCTATTTAATAAATAGTTGTCCCAGGCAACTGAGTTGTCTCAGTTGTGCCTGAGAACTAAGAGTACAAGCTTTGTAAGTGGTGTATGTTCCTTCTTCTGTCGTGTGACATGTAGCAGGGACACGAGTTTAGTCACCCCTCAATATCCTCAGAAGAGTGGTTCGAGGGCCCATTGCTGATCCCAACATCTGCAGAGACTCAAGTGCCTTATACAAAATGGAATAAACTTCCTCATATTATTCTCCATACTTTAATTCACCTCTAGGTTGCTTATGATGCTGTATACAATGCAAACACTCTATGGGTAGCTGATATACTGTGTTATTTAGAGAACAAGGTCGAGGAAAAGGTCTGTGTATCTTCAGCACAGGCATAATTCTTTAATGCATATTTTTAAATTATGGTTGATTGGATTTGCAAAGCCCCTAGGATATGAAAGGCCAACTAGCTGTACAGAGATGAATACATTCATAAATATTCTAACTATACATGGCTGAATACATTCATAAATATTCCTACAATATATTCAGTAAGCTCAATGGAACTTGTCATCATTAATTCTTGTCGTCTACAGGCTAGTTTTTACAAAAAAGAAAAGCGAATCAAGGCTCAGGAAGCTTCAATGATGAGCTTACCTTCGTCACAATGACATCAGAGAGAACAACTCACTAGCAATATAAACCCAACAGCACTGGCTTTTATTTAAGGGTGATGAGCCTGGGCGAGGTAGAACAGTGGTTCATGATAAGACATACATATTTATATACATACATGTTTATTCAATAGTTATGAAATATTGTTACTGCATGCTAAAATTCATAAAAATCTGATATGAAATCTAATTATATTAAAAATACTGGGAGCCTCATTGGTGTTTGATGCAACTGAATTTAAATCTGTAGATAATAAATAGAAATAAATAACTCTGCTTAAAAAGTTACAAAAATTATCAACAAAGAAAACCTAAATGCCAATAGAAACAACATGTTGCAAAGAATTCCTAAAGGAAAATAAAAGACAAAAACATTAGCCAGCAGGATTTGGGGAGAAGACAGAATGGGAGGAACAGGAGGGTAGTGGATATGAGCTACACATCCTATGGGTGAATAGAGATACAATGTTCAGTTCTTGTGATGCTAAGCAGAAGAAGCTTGAATCCATCAATGCCACTCTGCAAATCCAAATGACCTCAAGGCCGACATCTAAATGCAATTTGATTGCTGATCTCGATCCAGAAGGGAATGATTCAGAGGGCTGTTTGGTTTCAAAGCACAAAGGGTCTCAGTGTTTGGGGTGTGCACGCCCTTCCCAGATGCACCATGAAGCAGCAGAATGCTGCATGCTGCTTGTAGGTAAAGGTTGTCATTACACAATGTTCTGTTTTGTTTTCTTAAAAGTCTTCACTACAAATAATAAAGATCTATTGAAGAGCCATGAAATTTAAGCCAGGCTATAGATTTTCCAGAAAAAAATATATTTAAATAGCAAAGCCTTTCCAAACTTACAGGATGGAGGCAACATATGTTTTGAATGTTTTTTTTTTCTGGGGGGGGGATTTCAGTGATGCATTTGAAAAGCTCTTTTTATCTTTAAATTCTACACAAATACCTGGAAGAAATGAAAGATGTATTCAACTACTTTGGAATTCTCCCTGCAAGAAGGCATTAGGCAAGTACGAAGATGTAGGAGCCCAAGGAAGCAATCTGAAAAGCTCTGGACGTACAGTTATCATGTGGATAAGGTTGGGTGATCTCTTCACAGTTTAATGAACCTTCTTATTGCCATTGAGTAAATTCAAGATATGCGATACCCACTTGGCAAACATTTCAAGTCATTTTGCAGGAAGTAAAAATGGTATGAGCCCCAAGTCAGGTCCCTCCACCTGGCACTGCTGATATCAGAGCCCCATCATTTTTGTTGTTGTGTGACTGACCTGTAGATAGAGTAGCACACATTCTCCAATCACAAGCATCAAAACTACTCCAGACACTGCCAACTGTCCTTTGGGAGGAAAGTTGAGAATTTCCAGTTTGGGGCTACTCGTCACTTTGAAAAGTGATGCAAAGTGAATGCTAAATGCTGGTCTCCAATAACCACTTTTGGTTATAGAAGATGTGGAAACTTGATTACTACAACTGTAGACAGTCTGGTATGAGAAAAGATATTTAATTTAATATAGTAACTTTCAGAACCTTCAAATGCTCTTATACTAACCAACTGTTTCATTTTCCAAAGTATATATTGACATGGATAATGTACTATCTAGTCTACTCAATACCAAGGATTCTTAAAAAAAAAACAGTCTGTGGTTCACTGAAGTATGCCAGCTCCTTTGTAGGGTATGAAAGATTTAATAAGTGTTCGACAAATATTTTAGTTAAATGAATGAACCATATTTATTGCATTATTTTGTAAGCTAAGTTGCCCATCAAAATGGTTTTTTTCCCAACCTCATTAACATCTTCCATAATCTTGAAGAAAAGGTTAGGCTAGAATATTCTTCTTTTTTTAAACTAAGACTTACTCTAAATTCTTCAACTACTAAGAAGACTTCATTAGAAAGAAAGAATACATTGATAAGAGTGTTCAATCACAAAGAGTGGTTTCTTAAGAGAATATGTATGCTGTTTTCTAAGGCGTGTGGGCATCTCGGAACATCTGGCATCTCTGGGGACAAGGCTGATTGTCACAGCTGGCAGGGGCTGGGACAGTGCTGCTGTTCAGTGGGTGAAGGAGGCCAGGGATGGACTCAGCATCCCCAGTGCACTGGCGGATGGCTAAGAATGATCTTTCCTCAAGTGTTAATTATGCCGAGGTTGAAAGACCTTCTTCTACAGTAAAAACATACGTGTGCTCCGATCATTTATTTTGTAGCTGCTTGATTGATCTATAGGAAGTAGCGATGTTAACCAAAAGAAACATTGGGGGTGGAACACCCATTTGGAACCTGGGACATCTAGGTTAATAAGGGCACGTTAGCTTCTCTTTGCCCGAGTTTTCTCATTGCTCAAAGTATAATAATGGTGACTCATACTTCAAAGGGGTTAAATGAACCTACGTGAGTGCTCATTAAGTGTTTGAGCTTCTCAGTAAAAGATTTTATAGAAGGTAAAATTGCAATTAAATTATTATTCTTATAACTAGATCTTCACTTATAATCAAGTAGCATTTGACTTTAGAAAATGGAAATGCTAAAAGACATTTTTCCAAGTATTCCATGCAAGGTTTATCAATTCAAAGATGAAGCTATTAAGCTCCATCATCTGACGCTTTGAACACCTGTGTTTTCCTTTTTTGTTTTTTTTTTTTCTTTTTCTCTTGAGAGTCGGGAAAGAGTGGTTAGCCAGAAATGGCACAGCAACTACAGAAAACAAGCAGTTTGGAGTCAAACACACCTTGCAACCATTTCCTGATGTGCGAATGCGGTCAGTTTCGCTGTCTCTCTAGGCCTCAGTTTCATTATCTTAAAATGAGGAGAATTACACCAGTGTCAAATGATTATAATTAAAATTACTTAATATGTATAAAGCACCTGTACACAGTGGGTGCTTAATAAGTGCTATTTTCTTGGCCCTCCTCTGGGCTTGCCTCAGATCTAGACTGGGGACACACGTGGTAACTCCTGACTGCAAGTAACATGCAGGCATTAGGGAGCCAATAGTTTCAACCTCTTCCCCTACAAGGTGTTTCATAAAAGCGGCTAAAACATTTCAAAGTTTGCCTGATAGAAATTCCATTTCTTTTCTCTCTTCTTTCAAGGCCAAGAATGAGAAACAGAAGAGCTAGGATGGTTGCCAGAGAAAGGCCAAGAGTGAGCGTGTGGAGAAGCCACTGAGTTATGAAGAAGGTCCTCAGGGATCAGCTCTGCTTCTGAAGTTAACTTTTTTCCAGTGGGCTTAAGAATGAGCTCCACGTGGAACAAATATCAAGAAAACTGTGTTAGCCTGAGCTGGCTATATTCGTGGACCGCCAAGGTGTTTTTGATGAGAGCTGTGGCCCTGTGGCCCTTGCTTGGGAGTTTGTAGATATTTGGAGGTTTGTCTTGGGCTAGAGAAGAGAGAGACTCAAGCTTGTGATGAGTGAGTCATGCCAAGGCAAGAGCCAGTGCGCAGGCATTCTCAGAGGTCTGCAGCTCAGGGCTCTCATCAGCTGTCACTTTTCATGGACTCAGGGATGAATACTGATCTGGTTTGAGCCTGATTTCCTTACCACCTTCAGCAGATTGTGTTCTGTCGATGAAATGAGACAACACAGGTGAAAATGCCCAGCACAGTGGCAAGAAGTTAGCCAATCTAGCTCTTTCTGCAAATTTCCATGGCTTTCAGTGTCATAAGATAGTTTCTATCTCTGACAGTATCTTACAAATGCATTCCTGGAACAACTGGTCTTTGCTGTATTCTGGATGGGGCAGGGGCAGAGGGAGGGGAGAGGTGGTTCTATAAGTTGGGGTGAGACATGGGGCATCATGAGCCCCTCCCTCACAGACTCCCCATCCCTGGGAGCAGTGCAGTGACTGGGGAAGCGATGCAGTTGAGTCAGACATGAACACCAGCTAGCCAGCTGCCAGAAACTTGACTCATCTGACATTTGGTAAAAGAGACTGCGTATTGATCCTTGGGGTGAATTCTGCAAAGATGTGCTATAATAGCAAAACACGGCATTTAGCTTATTGATGAATGATCAGATGGACTGTTTGTTCACATTGTGAATCAGCTCCCAATCAATTTCTAATTAGAGATGGGCTTTCTCATCCACCCAATGTTTCCGGCTACTTCTTCAAACAGTAAATAGTCTCTAGGTGAATGGCAGAGCCAAAGCTCTAAACTCAAGGGTTTGCTATCTGCACCATAATTCCCAGATTATTAAATATTCAGGACACACTAACGTTGATACTTATAATTTATATATTATGAAAACCCAAGTAAGTCTTCAGGTCTGTACAGGTACATGTTATCTCTTTATTGCACCTTGGGCAGCCAATGTCTGCGGAGAAAGAAGGGTGACAATCTGTAGCCCATCGCCCTGGGTGGACCTGGCCTTCAGTGGGGGTGGGCAGGGTGGCTGGAACAGTGAGGCAGAGGAGAGTTCTAATGCTACATGTCTAGTGAATCCCAATCCCAGGCTAGCTGACTGTGTGTTTGCAAAGCTCCTTCCAAGCTCTGTGCCTGTTTCCTCAGCTGCAAACTCAGCATTATGATGATACCTGATGCATAAATAGTTGCAGAAATCAAATGAACAATAGGAAAGAGAACAAAAAGATAATTAAATCCCAAATACCAATAATTTATCTTGTGTGTATAGGAAGGCTTTTGCTAGCTGTTTTGTGAAGACAAGCCATTATTTAGAACATTGTTACTTATCATAAAAATATGTACCTAGGTCCAGAAAGCATCTGCTCACAGATGAGCTTGGGAGCAACTATTCCACTCAAACATTATGAGGATAAATGCTAAGTAACTTCGAGTCCTCCTACCTGCTCTAAAAGAATGTAGCGTAAAGTATGTTAGAACCAAATCAGTTGTTTCTGCGTTAGCCCTTGGCAGGCATATGCGACAGCAAGTTATCCGCTGGGTCTAGTCCTTTCCCGTTGACTTGGAAACATCTCCAGCTCAGGACAACCGGTTACACATGCAGCAGATGACTGCAAACAGCCTCCATTAACGTGACACTTGTACTAAGTAGATTTTGCTGTGGCTCTCACAAGCCTTTTGGGGTTATTTCAAAATATAAATCATCTTCAAGAAACAATGTCCTTGGAAGCAAGGATGGATGGGTGAAGCAAGACCCGTCTAGTGCCATACTGAGGGGGGAATTCTGCCATCTCCACTGTGTTCCCACAGGGAGGACTAGAGGTCAGCACTAGGTCAAGGGCAAGTCTGATCAATGCTGTGTTTTTAGTTGAACTTTTTTTTTTAAAGATCCTAAGCACAAGTAGATTCAACGTTTCAATATTTTTCGACCCCAAGGTTAAAATTTTATCTTGAAAGGTGTTCAGTGATGGGTGACAGGGTAGAGAGGACAAGAGAAGGTTCATAAGAAAATGTCACAGAAGGGGTTTAGGATGAAAATATATACAACATGCCTAAAATCTGTCAATAAA
Source organism: Zapus hudsonius (assembly GCA_004024765.1). Lineage (NCBI taxonomy): Eukaryota > Metazoa > Chordata > Mammalia > Rodentia > Dipodidae > Zapus > Zapus hudsonius. The sequence goes on along the minus strand of PVHP010002928.1, from coordinate 18,668 downwards.
CAAGTTGAAGAAAATGCTGTGCTTGGACATGTAATCTCAGGATTACATTTTAATTTCAAGGGCCAGGGCTTCCTAACAAGGTTTGTTTTCCAATTCGCAGTACCCTGTGCCTGGAATATTGTAACCACTCCACAAAAGACTGTGGAGTTACTTAATAAACTTGGGCGAAGTGCTCCGCTTGACAGGGTCATGGAGGTAGGAGGTGGGAAGGGTTTGCAACCATGATGCCAGTTTTTCTAGCAATGGCTCTAGAGACCTCTGCTGGCAGATATTGGGAACTACACTTCAGGATGGCAATGGAAAGAACCCGTCCAGAGAACATTTTCTCAGCTTGCCTCTCTCTTCCCTTGTCCATATTCTATTATAAAGGGAGCATAGTAAGGATGTACTCATTTATGCCATATAGCATGCCTGGTATATGGTGAGTACAACCTTTACGACAAATGAGCAACTTTTGTTTGAGGTTTCTGGAAAGACATCAAATAATACAGCCCAAAAAAGGGTCAGTGGGACCTACACAGGACCATCTGCCAGCCAGTAAATTATTCAAGTTCAACATCCCAGAGACATTTGGAGCAGTTACTGAAATTTCCATGGTCTGTTAATCTTGGGGATTTGTTATTCATGTTACGGTGAACATCGTACACGTTATATCATGTCAAATACCATTAAGTACATTCTCAAATTGACTTTCCTCTTTACATTATCTTTATTTTACCCGTGGAAACTTATTAACCTGTAGGGTCAGTTTAGTTTAGTTTATTTTGGGTACAGGATGTTTGGCTGCTCTTTCTAGTTCATTTCTTGCTCCTCAAGGGTACTAACATAGTCCTAGAGTGACCTCTGGCTGTACAAAACACACATGACCTTGCAAGCTGTCACACTCCTGGAATAGCAAGTGTGGGCTGTGCCCCGTGAATGCATTCATGTGCACAGTATATGACCCTGCTCACCTTACTAGTTAATGTTTTTGTATTCTGGAAAGGCTTTCCTAATATCTGGCAATAATGAAAAGGAAATTCCTTCTTCAAAATAAATTGTACGGATTTATGAAATAGTCTATCAATTTATGCTTCTACATGCAGTTTAAAAAAAGATGATTTCCTTTTACTGTTCAGATACATTCAAAACATGACATGTAGGATTTGTAAATATCAGAAGAATTTACCTTTGAGGAGTGGCAGAGTTCCCTGTAGGGTCCATGACTTGAAATTCCAGGATATCTGAGTTTCCTTCCAAAGATGGGTTTATGATGTAAAGAATGGTCTTACTGTTTAAGTCCCTTTGGCTAAATTTCTCACGAATAAATTCACCTGAAAGAAAGAAAGAAAGGAGTGGATGTCGTGGGCAGTCAGATAGAACATTATTACATCAGAGCCGATAATGTTGTACTGATATTTTATTTGAAGCACAGCTCTAAAGAACAGAGCTGGGGACATAGCTCAGTCGACAGAGTGCTTACTTAGTATGCTAAGGCCCTGGATTGGATGACCAGCATGGCATGAACAGGGCATGATGTGTCTACCTGTCATCCCAGCATGTGCAAAACAGAGGTAGAAGGGTCAGCCATTCAAGGTTATCTGCTAAAGAGCTCAAGGCCAGCATGGGGTACATGGTCCCTAGTACCACAAGAAGAAGAAGAGAAAAAGAGCTAAAGAAGATTTTTTCATTAACATTATTGTGCTATGTTAAAACTCAAATGCAGTGATCTCAAATTAAGCCTTAATTACTTTGCTTCAGAAATATTTGCCTACAATACAAAGCTAAAGAAAAAGGCAGGAGAGAGACCCAGTGATAAAAATATGTGTTCCCTGAGTAACAACATATTAGGGCCAGGAGAACCAGGCTGACTACTAGGTTATCCATGGTCCCCTGCCCCAAGGACTGATCCAGACGGCCCACGGAGGAGGATATCCAGCTGATTGGGGATGGGGAAGAGGGGTATTGGGGAACTGGGGATAACAACTCATTGTTTGCCCACTAAATAATGTAACTCATTATGGACAATAAAAAAAAATGTGTCATCCTATTGTAGGAGATGTTGTGACCAACACCTTCAGAAAAGCAGAAATAACCAACAATCTAGCAAAACCGTTAGGAAAAAAAATAATTATTTTAAGGAGCTGATAACATTTGGATTCAAAATAGAAGAAAAAATTGGTCATCAGTCTGAAGCTAACCTTGGCACTGTGGGGTCTGAATAGATCACAATCTGGCTGTTGAAAAACAAAACTGAACAGTAAACACGGGCATTTGGTCCCCTCCCCCCATCAGGACAAGTGGAGGAAGACTCCACTTCAAGCAGCAATATTGATTGATAAACTCCTCTATCAGTAAGCACTGGGGAGTGTTCACCACACGGGCCTACATTTAATTGAATTGGTCTCTTGCCCTACCAGACACTGGGCCTTTCTAAGGATTAAGGAAACCAGTACCTGTTGTTGTGTTCTCCAGGTGTCCGTGGAGGGGGCCTCGTAAAATCTTAAAGATAATCTGATCATCCTCACTGTCGGGGTCTGATGCCTTCAACACGTGGGAAGTGATGTAAATCCCGTAACAGCCATTTTTCAGAAGCCCCACTTGGGAAGGGGAATGCAAGCGTGTGATCCGGGGTGATGTTTTGTCCAACCGATCCACCTGAATCACCAAGAATGACATAGGTTACACCAAGGCTCTCTTCCTCTGCAAGGAAGTGCTTTCCTGACCAGCAATGGCAACTTGCCCAAATTTCCGATTGCTTACACTCAATAGCTGATTTCTGCTAAAGGCCATTGTCTCACCAGACCCTCAACAAATAGCTCAGTCCCTGGCACAGAGGCACATTTCCATGGCACATTTGAACCCAACTTTCTGAGTCTGTCTCATGACTGACTCTCTTTTGGATGCAAGCCTCATGAAGGTAAATGCTGGGACTTCTAGCCCCAACCCCAATTTCCTGAGCCTGGCACCATGCCTGCCTATTTTAAACTCACTCAAGAATCAGTCTGCAAACTTCATGGTAGCACCACGTTAGCACAGAAGGGTGCCCCACCCTTTGTTTAAGAAACAGACTTATGGGGTTCACAAATACACACATTTTCTCCACACTCTACTGCCCAAGTGGCTAGTGGGTTGAATCAAAACTGAAATGACTTAAGATGCAAGACATGAAAGATCGTTTTCACACTCTGTCTGGTGGCATTGAGGTTGAGGGCAGGTGACTGGAATTTTAGTGGTGGACAAGAGAGGATGGTTGTCGGCTAGCAGCTCAGCCCATCTTACAAATGATCTTTGTAGATCTGATGAGGCAGATTTGGACAAATTCATTACAGATATTAAAAAATAAAAAATAAAGTCCCCCTCAGGCCTGAGCTCTCAATCCTTAACTTTATTTACCCTTAAATGAAGGGTATTTGCCTTCCTGCAGTCTTGTTTCACACTAGTGAAGCAAAGAAATCGTGATTAGGTCATATTTATTCTTGTATATTATGATATAGCAAATCACTGTATAAGATTAAGAAGGATAGGGGTACCAGGAAACTAATAAAAATATTTCCATAATTTTGCATTAATTGGATAAGACAAGTTGCAAAACAGATAATGTTAAAATATATTTAAAAGAAACATAAACATAAGTCTGGAGACATTGTCACAAAACTGTTCGTTTGTCTTGGGGTAGCAAAACCTCATAGCTTTTCCTTTATTGCTGTGTGTGTGTGTGTGTGTGTGTGTGTGTGTGTGTGTGTGTGTGTGTGTGTGTATGCTCCATGGGTGCACAGGTGGAGACCAAAGGAGAACTTTGGGTGTCTTCTCTCCATCATTTCATCCCATGTTTCCTTGAGATAGAGTCCCTCTGGCCTCTGCTTTCCACAGGACAGGGGTTCAAGGTGTGCGTGGCCATACCCAGGTGTTTATGTGGGTGCTGGAGAATCAAACGTGCTTGCACAGAAGATGCTCTTCCTTGCTGAGCAATCTCTCCAGCCCCTACTGTGAGGGTGTGTGCACATGCACGTGCACATGTGCACTGAGGTCAGAGGGTAGAGAAGAACACCAGAGTCTCCAACTGAGCCTGGCACTGCCATTTTCAGTCAGACTAACTGATTCTCCATTCTCCACTCTCCACAAGCCTGGGGTCCCCGGTGTGCATGACCATACCCCGTTGTTTAGGTGGGTGCGTGGAATTGGCTAGGATAGATGAGGCCTCTCAGGCCCTTGTGCTTCTGCTGCGAGCACTCTCACCCACTCAGCCATTCCTAGTCTTTATTTATGTGAGTATTTATTATTTATTTCCAAGCTGAGGAGAAGAGATAGATAGATAGATAGATAGAGAGATAGATAGATAGATAGATAGATAGATAGATAGATAGATAGATAGATAGATAGATAGATGATAGATAATATGGATGTTCCAGGACCTCTAGCCACTGCAAAATAACTCCAGATCCATGAGCCACTTTGTGCATCTGGCTTTTCTGGGTACTGGGAATTGAAGCCAGGCTGTCAGGCTTTGCAAGTGAGCACCTGTAACAGCTTAGCCATGTCTCCAGCCCCCTGTCCTTATCTTAATCAAACCATTCACTTCTTCACAAGCAGGTCAGGGCCAGAAGCTTTTAAAAATGGGCATTTGCTTTTTAAGAAAGGCTGCATCTTCTGATAACTGAGATTGTTTCACAGAAAGCAAAGTCAGGGTCCTTTTTCCCTCATGCAAGCCCTGTCACCTTTAGAGGATCAGACAAAACGAATGTCACATGTGCCAGCTGGTGTCAGTCAACCTTGCTACACGTAGCAGCTTGGATCTCAGTCGGCCACATTCTATCACAAGAGCACTTGACCATGCCTGCATGCGTACTGGGAGCAGTTCTCACACTGTCTTCCCAGCTCTTGGTAGCTTCTCTCTCATATTTCTGGCAGAACCAGTTATTCCCCAAACTACTTGTCCTCTCTGCTCTGAGGCATCAGAGGGCTCAGGAAAAAATTGGGAACAAAAATCTAAGTTTCCCCTTGGGAGAGCTTAACACATAATGTAATTTTTATAAGAGAAACTTGTACCTTTGATGAAAAAGAAGCTTTACTATATGCAGCAAACATTTTCCTATCAGCCAATTCTACAACTTCCAAGAGAAAACTGTCTTATAATAACCTTGTTCCTTAAACTGAGTGTTGGAGCTCAGAGAGACTTAAGTTCTGGCACCTTCTCCCAACTCCATCCCCATTTCCATGTCTGCTCAGGAATATAGAAGGAGCTCTATGCCTTCAGATTTCTAACTCTTAGAAATTTTCAGCCAAATAGATCTAGAAAATTATAGTTTATTAGACATTCCAGTGACATTTGTATCAACAACATGAATAACTTCTTTCCACCCCCCCTGCTTCATTAATTCATTGCATTTTCGGAACCTTCATACTACCAAAATGACTCATCCATACCCACTCCTTTAACAGACTCTGAAGGTTATTTTTTAAATATTTATTTGAGTGAGAGTGAAATAAAGAGATAGATAGATAGATAGATAGATAGATAGATAGATAGATAGATAGATAGATAGATAGATATAGAGATAGATAGATACATAGATAGATAGATAGATAGATAGATAGATAGATAGATAGATAGATAGATAGATAGATGAGAGAATGAGCATGCCAGGGCATCTAACCACTGCAAACAAACTCCAGATGCATGTGCCACTTTGTGCATCTGGCTATATATGGGTACTGGGGAATTGAACTCTGGTCCTTAGGCTTTGCAGGCAAGTGCCTTAACCACTGACCAATTTCTCCAGCTCCATGAAGGCTAATTTTATAAGTCAAGTTTTCTAGGTTCTAGGCCTAGATGATCTGGTGAAATACTTCAGATGTAATTACTGTTTAAGTCAGTAGACTGTTTTTCAAAATGTAGGTGGGCTTCATCCAATCCACTGTGGGCCTTAAAAGACTGAGGTTCTCCAAAGAAACAAGAACTTTTCCTCTAAACTGTTTTTGGATGAAAGAAAGCAACATGAAGCTACAGTAACATTTGTGGTCACTGACTTGCTTGCTTTGACTAGCTTGGACTTGTCACTGTCCACAGCTGATGAGCCAGCGACTCCAGCCAGTCTCTCCACTTGCGTCTGTCATTTCTGTCTCTGTTTCTCTCCATTGATCTGTATTATCTCTTCTACACAGATGCATGCATACGATACAACACACATGCATTACATTCATACATACACACATGTTTTCTGTTTCATTGGAGAATTCTAATAGAGACCAAAGACAAGAAAAAAAAATGATCATTTTGCCAGGCAGAAAATATTCTGAAGCAGAGACAAAATTATCTTTTTTGCTGTTGGTGAAAGTGTGTAGAACAGGGTGAACTCCTTCCAAGGGTAGATTTGAGAGTTTAAGAGCCAGAACATGCTTGATGTGTTTTGACTACAAGACGAAAAACACACGATGCCCTCCAAGAATCACTGAGTCAACCAACGAGGCAGTGTGGCGCCGTAAGAAGGGCACAGAATTTGGGATCAGAATAACTTGAGGTCCTTATGTGCATTTGATCAAATTATTTAACTTCCGAACCTCAGGTTCTTCATCTATAAAGTGTAAATACTAACCCTCACTCCATTAATGAGACTCCAATGAGTCTAACCTTTAGTTAACAATGTTAACTACTGTGTAGCTGTCGTCATCATCCTCATCATCAGTGTGTGGGTCACATGGAGAGCACCTTCTGTAAGTTTCCACGCTTACATATTTAGTTGAAAGTCATTCAAATGCAAGTAGGAGATGGTATATTTATTATTTGAGTGAGAGTGAAATAAAGAGATGATAGATAGACAGATAGTAGAGAGAAAGAACATGCCAGGGCCTCTAACCACTGCAAACAAACTCCAGATGCATGTGCCACTTTATACATCTGGCTTTACATGGGTACTGGGAAATTGAACCCTGATAGCAAAGGTAGGAAGGTCTTGTGGTACCCCAGATGTGCTTCAGGCAGCATTCAAGGACTTTGGATGCTGACTTTGTTTAATTCCTACCACAATGCCCAAAGAAGGTTCTGCAGAGTAAAAGAACACTTCTTGGGTTTCACAACTAATCAATGGCCAAGTAGAAATTCAAACCCAGCTCTGCCTGACTCGGAGGCCCAGGCATTTGCTCCTTCCTGTCCTATCTCCAACTGTTGTCAGTCCCAGCCCGAACATGAGGACAAGATTGTTTTGCTCAGTCTGGATCTGAATGAGAGAGAAGGAAGGAAGGAACTAGATCTTCCTGAAGCTGTTTTCCTTATCTCTGTCATGAGCTGTGTGGCAGCCATACTCGCCTGAATGGTGAATGGAACAGGCTCTTCCCACACTCTTCCATCCACAACGAAGCCTTGGTTTGTTCTGTCTGTGGCTACAAAGGTAAAGCCATCGATCTGGGAGTCGTCTCCTGAATGCTGATAGGCCACACTTCCGCTGTCCACATCTCTTTGGGTGAAAGCGTGTTGAAGCAGCACTGTCCCCTGCAGGTAGAGCCGGCCATGGCGCGGGAGCTGGGCCAGGAGGAAGGTGAGGCTCTCTGCAGGCGTGTCGGGGTCACTCAGCTGAAGGAGGCTGGAGGACAGCAGGCCCATCGCCCCTTCAGCCAGCCTCAGCCCCTCGTTCCTGGTCACCACAGGCAAGGCTCTGTCCACGCTCTGCAGGCTGATCTCCAAGAGCCCGGGTTTGGTCTGCAGTCCATTGCTGACGACAAACCTGGCAAAGAGAGGCAGGGCACCTTCAGCATGGACTCTCGTGTCACCACACCTTTACTAAAGGACATGTTGTACTGTGACTCACGTGAAAATCGAGGGCACATTTTCAGAAGTAGGCTGACTGTCATTACGGGTGATACATAAATGGACCATTCTACACCCAAGAGCATTTTCTCAACAGTGTCCTATCACTTCAGTGACAGAAAAGCAAATTCAGTCTAAGCCCTTGTCCCAAAAGGAATTCACATCTAACTGGACCTATTACATGAGACTGAATAGTATACTCATTTTATATATTTATAAATTCATAATTATGCTTTATGGGAATGTAGTAAGTTAAACTTTTAAGAGCAATAATTGGGAAGTTAATACAATGAAACACTGAATAGGCTGAATTTGAATAATTAATTCTTTTAAAAATATTTTGTTTATTTATTTTTTTGGAAGGGGGGGAGAGAGATTATGCCCAGGCCTCTTGCTCTTGTAAATCAATTCCAGATGCATGGGCTACTTTATGCATCTGGCTTTCCGTGGATGGTGGAGAATCAAATCTGGGCCTTCAGACTTTGTAAACAAGCACCTTTAGCCACTGAGCCATCTCCCCAGACCTGGATAATCCATTCTAGCCATACATTTTCACGATAATTTCTTGTGGTACTGAGGATTGAATCTATACCCTTGCACACGCGAGGCAAGTTCATCACTGAGCTGCACCCACAGTCCTCTCTTACTTTTTGAAACAGGGTTTTACTAAGTTGTTTAGGCTGACCTTGAACTCACTCTGGCTCAGGCAGGCCTTGAACTCGCCTTAGCCTTCTGAGTAGTTGGATTTACATGTCTGTACCATCAAGGTCTGGCTCATTACTTAGCCATATAATCTTCTCTAACTCAGCCCCTTTTCTGGGCCTTGTTTTCAAGCTTCTGTGAGGTGAAGGAGATGGGCCAGATGAACACCACCAAGTCCCATGGAACTCTGCAGCCTTGGATGAGGCTCTGATCTACAGTTTACATGGGCTGTTTCTTTTAAGGTACACAGACTTTATACTAGACAAGGATTCTTTCCAGGCTGAAAAGTAAAGTTCAGAAACATGGTAGAAGATAAAATTGGCATTAGAATCCTGATAGTTTAACCCAACACCCTTTGCTCTCACAGATTCTCAATCATCATTTTAGCAAACCACCCAAAAAGAGTTGTACCACCTAAACATCAACGGCAAACTCTAGGGAGAAATCTTCAGTGACACACGTCCAAGCCAGATGACACCCTCTTACCACTTTGGGTTTGTGATTTCATACATGCTACTCCTTAGATCGATCACTCAATCATCCTTACCCACTGCCGCCAATCACACAATAATATGAATTTAAATGACATTTCAATGCATTGTTTTGATTTCAAAGAAATTGAAAAGTATTACAAGCTTATGCAAAAAGACACAAGATTAAAACTCCAAAAAGTTAAAAAAAAATCCCTACTATCAGATGGGATGGACAGATTCATTACAGACTAAAAAAATGCACTGAATTTAATCAGAGTTGTTTCTAAGTAGTTGTCTGACCTGTGTCCCAACATATCTGTGAATGTGGACCAACACATCTGTAGAAGGCAAGATCATGTCTCAATGTCAAAAGGTCCGACATTCCTGATGGTTGCTAGAAATATTTATGGAGGAAATACTATTAGATCCTACCGATATAAAAGTACACTTATATTCCAATGATGTCAAAATCTCTAAGAATAATATTTTACTGGAATATAACACTAAATTATATTTTAAAAATTTGGAGGCTCTTTTTTCAAAATCAGAAAACATGCATTTATATTTATTTCACTAATCCAGCAAATTTGACTAACAGATTCTTTATTCTTTGTGAACTACGCTGTGTGCTTCCGGACTTGAGAGTTAATGCTTTACTTTTAAGAGTCCCATGTACCCCAGGCAGATCACAAACTTGCTATGTAGACAAGGGCCATCCATGGCCTTTGTGAGAGAGAGTTCTGCTATGATGTTCTGACCCATGCTGCTCATGGCTCAGATGCTGGGGATCTGACCACATGGGAGGAAATAGACCTTGAACCTCTGCCTCCGCCTGCTGTCATCATGCCCAGTCTATGCCGTGTTGGGAATCAAACCCAGGCTTTCCTGCATTCTAGGCAAGCACTCTACCAACTAAGCTACATACTTTTGAGTGTGAAGGAACCTAAAACCAGGTCATGAGAGGATAAAGAGCCACCAAGGCTGTCTGGGCCCAAGGACTCAGGGAGAAGCTCATGTAGACAAAATGTGAAAGGATGGTCTGGCTGAGTACAGATTTTGCTTTGGAGGCTAGGCTAAAGATTTTGAGGTTTCTAATTAGCTAGTCATAAAGATTGCCTATATGAAAAATATGATGTGCTATGGGATAAGCAATCTATGCACTCAAAATTAAAATAGCTATGTGAAATTGAATAAAGTTTAAAAAATTGACCTAACCTTATAAAGAATGTAACTTTTTTTCCTATAGCATCAGCATGTGAAATTTGAATAACACACTGCACATCCCCTTGAGAATTATAGATGGAGCAGTTTCCTTAAAACAAATCAGTTTTTTTCTTTTTCTTTTTTTTTTATTGTCCATAATGATTTTAGTGGGCAAACAATGAGTTGTTATCCCCAATTCCCCGCTGCCCTCCCCTCCCCAATCCGCTGGATAACCTCCTCCATGGGTCGTCTGGATCAGTCCTTGTGACAGGGGACCATGGATAGCCTAGTATTCAGCCAGATTCACCTTTTTTTTATAAATATGAACCTTGGATTAAGAAATTCTAAGCAAACTGGGCAATTTCACTGATAGACCACCAAGTGTTATAGAATTATGCTTAATCACAAGCTAGTACACTTAGGAAAATATTTGTGTGTTCTTCAAAATTTTTGTGTAGTCACCTTGATGGTTTCAAGGGTCAAGGGAAATGAATTTTTAGGTCCAAAATTTGTGCTACATTTCTCTGGCTAAGGGTCTCACAGAACCATCCCTTTATTCTATCTTTTTCATATTTTCCCTCCCCTCAGAGTCTATCAAATAACACAAGTTGAACTAAGAAAGAAGGTAGACATTGCCTCAGTATCTCCAAGTTCTCCCCTCCCACTTTCATCCTCTGGAAATATGCTTTATGCTTCCCTTTTCCCAGGTCACAAAGTGCCTCTCTATTCCCTACCAGACCTGACATCAAATGCTTTTTTTTTTTTTTGAGAGAATTTAAATCAGCCACTGATAACTTACAGGCTAATATTAGCATGAACTGGGCAGTTAAAGACTCAATGCCCTGTTAAAATAATATTAAACATTAGCTGAGGAATAAGGAGAGAGAAAGAGGAGATGATGTGCATCAGAGGCAACAGGATTCATGTGAACCACAGTGAACTACTGATTCCTCCACGGTGGCCATTGTTAATATCTGACTGACTTTCCTCTCCGGAAACTCGGTTCTGAAAATACCCTTCAGAGCCCAGGACCATCCATGACCCCTGTGAGAGCTCTGATGGTCCTCTGATGCATGCTGTCCACCCCACACTCCTCCCCTCCTGATGCTGGGGCTCTGACCACGTGAGAAATAGGCAGGGTGCCATCAGACAGATGGGCACGAGGGTAAGCAGGCCAGAGACCATGGAAAAGTAAGAAATACATTTACCGAAGCCAGTGTCCCCAGCTGGGACACTGAGGCAGCTGTCTGCGCTGACCTAAAGCTAATAAGTCAGGGGTAAAAAACGGTGTAATTTCTAAACGTGACTGGATCAAATACATCATTCCACTTTCAGGAGGGACAACAAAAGCAGCTCACTGGCAGGGAAACGTTACCAGAGTGTGAGACAGAGTGAGTGGATATGCTTGGATTCCCTGTCAAAATAAAGCTAGCACAGCCATGAAGTGAAACAAGGTCAATGTCAGCCTGCAAAAGTCAACTAGAGGGTTCTCCACAAGTCCCACCCTCACTCAGCAAAAGAATCCTGCAAATATACTCCTAAGATTTAAACCAATGGGGTTTAAATCATCACTGTGGGTATCCATTCTGATGTCAAGAGGCCCATGCATGCAGCTCTTTGTAAGATCCAGTGTGTTTAATTTTCCTTATTCCATGCCCCAGGGAAAAGACCCAGCCAAGATGACCATCGTTCTCATGAAATTTGGGGGATGACTTCAGATTCATCTGGGGTTCTGCCTGGTCTGATTTCACCATTACCATAGTGCTCTCGAGCTTTCTGCATTTCCTGGCAATAGAGTTGGCTGAAGAATCTGCCATCTGCCATGGCATTTAAAAGATAAAAATGGAATCATAAATAGCGCCAGCTCCTCGGGAAAAAAAAAAAAAAAGTCCAGCCCGCATGTCAAAATGGAGGACATTAGCGTGTTCTTTTAGTGCTGGGCTGCCAGCAGCTGAAGTCAGCTTGCTAATCGCTCGGTGTCATCTGTCCTAGAACACGCTGCCAAATCTCTCTTCCAGGCCAGCAGCACCAAACAATGCAGGGGAAATTTATGATTCACAAAATATTTTTGCAGAAGGTAAAATCTGACCATTAAACTCCCTCGTTTAATTATTGCTGCCATATCTTACATTAAAAAAAGGGACGAGGACAAAAAAAAAAATCCTCTACCACAGAATTTATCACTTTTGCTCAGCCAAATTCCTTGCCAAATTTAACAGCAAGCCACATAAATTTAGGTGATTAGATTGGTTGCATATATTTAATTTTTCAAAAGCACCATGATCACACTTTCATTAAAACAGGCTTTCAGCTTTGGTTTTGTGCCACCTGACAAACCACACAGCAGCCCGTGATTGGGGGAGCGAAATGACAAGATTAAAATGTGGATCTTGGGCAGATGCTAGGCTTTTCCATTATAAATATGTAAAGCGGTTAGCCAAAAATCAGAATACCACATTGAGAGGGTTCCTTTGCACAGACGCAAAATGGGGCATTTTTATCTTGTAAATTTGTGTCCATCCGCAAATTTTTGGTACAATGAGGTATAATGGAAAGAATTCTTCAATCAAAATGAGCCCTCAGCCCTCAAATAAGTTCTGATAGACAATTTGACCAATTTAAGACTATCACTCAGGATGGTGGTGGGAAGCTAAGGGACTTAGCGCCTGGTGCCTTGCCTGACAGGTGCAGGGGCTCAGGTAAGGTAGCTTCCCTCCAGATCCAGGCAGGCTCTCCACCCTCTTCAGGCTTCTCCCTACACCCCATTTCCTTAGCTCCCACCTCTGTGACAGCAAGCACGATCTTGAGGAATAAAATCCTTTGTTTTGTTTTTCGAGGTAGGGTCTCGCTCTAGTCCAGGCTGACCTGGAATTCACTACGTAGTCTCAGGGTGGCCTTGAACTCACAGTGATCCTTCTACCTCTGCCTCCTGAGTGCTGGGATTAAAGGCATGTTCCACCAAGCCTGGTTAGAGTAAAGATCTTTCAGACAGAAGTGATGCTTGCTTTTGGTTCACTCAAAGGCCATCTTCATAATTTGGACCACATGCCTGCACTACCTGTAACCTCGGTGTTTGCTACTTTGCTTTACACCAATTTACTTTTCAACGTCAATAAATGTTCTTAGAATGAAATCTTAACTACTAAAAACTGAAAACCTTACCTATTAAAATCTTGTCTTTAGTATTCTGCAAGAAAACAATACTTTTTAAGATTCATTAACGTTTTAAGTTTTCATATCAGTATATATTGCATATATTGTATATTGAGCATTTTCTTTTCTGAACCCTCTATCTTCCCTTCTTCCAATTCATTCCGTCCCATCATACCTTTAGAAAGTGCTGCTTCGACTTTCATGTCATATACACACATACATTTTTATGAATCTATTTAAAATACAGACCTACAACTGAAAGGAAATGTCTATTTATTTTTCTGAGACTAGTTAATTCATTTAATATGATTCTCTTCAGTTCCATGCGTTTTCCAGAAAACAACATACCTTTATTCTTTTTTATGGCTGAAACAATTCCATTGTGTATATATAGATCACAGTTTCTTTACCCATTCCTCTATTTTTGGACACCAGAAGTTCCACAATTTAGTTCTTGTGAATAGTGTTGCAATAAACACTGATACGCAAGTCTCTCTGGGATATGTTGACTTGGGGTCTTTTGGGTAAATATTCAGAAGTGGTATGGCTGGTCATATGCAAGATCTGTTTGTAGTTTTTTGAGAAACTTTCATAGTACCTGAGTTGGCACCAGAGTCTAAGGATTCCCTCTTGTTCGCATCCTCACCAGCATGTTCTTCTGTTTGTTTTCTTAATGATTTTAACTGGAGTAAGAGGAAATCTCGATGTAGTTTGAATTTGCATTTCTCTGACGGCTCTTTAACATTTTTTCCATCTGTTCATTGGCCATTTGTATTTCATCTTTTTGGAGAACTATTCACTTCAGTAACCCATTTATTGATTGCCTTGTTTGATTTCTTATTGGAAAACAATATTTTTAAATCTAAGAAGATATTATTACCCAATGGTTCAGAGCCTGTGGTTGCATTATTTCTTTAAGAAAAGAGGCAACTAAATATGAAGAGTCTGCAAACATTAGCATCACCCTGGGGCCTCCTCCTGGAGCCAGTGAGAAGGGTGGACAGAACCAACACGGCCCCTTTCCCACTTCTATTCCCTGATGCCGACCTGCATCTTTGTACCACCTGTGATCCCCATCACTGGCTTTAGGAAGCAGGACCATGCATCTTTGTTAAATGAAAACAAACCCAGAGTACAAAAAAAAAAAACCCTCAAAAACAGAGTGTCAAAAACAAAAAAACAGAAGGTTCAATCAGTACGATGAGGTAAAGACCTCAAAGCTCCCTGGATCTGGCCTGCTCATCCTCTGTCTCTTGGAGGACTTGCCAGGGCTTCTGGAACTTTCCAGAACTACTCAGAACACACTCAGGACAATGGGCTGGACCAGCCTAGCACTTGTGGGTCCTGGCAGCATCAGAATTTCTGGAGAGCTTCCCAAGAGAGCCCACACAACCCAAAGCAGAAGTACAAAGACAATTAAGATCTCAACCATAATGCTGACTTTAAACTCACCTACCATGACTCAGGGAACTGAGGAGAAGAGGGGGCAGAAAGACTGTAAGAGCCATGGTGAGGGTGACTATCCAGAGACATTGCCCCCCTCTGCAAAAACACAGAAGAAAAGGCAGCTGGAGAGATGAATCAGCAGTTAAGGTGCTTGCCTGCAAAGCAACAACCCCCATTTGATTCCCCAGTATCCACATAAAGCCAGATGCACAAAACAGCACATGCATCTGGAGTACATTTGCAGCCACTGGAGGCCCTGGCACACCCATTCTTCTGTGTATCTCTCTTCTATCTCTCTCTCTTTCTCTGCTTGCAAATAAATAAATAAAATCATATATATGGAGAAAAGGCAAAGTTTCTAGAAATGGGCTTGAAATGAAAAGCCCTGGATCTTGTAGATATGTGTTAAGCCTAACAGCACCTTGCCTCCATTAGCAAGAGAGGGAGGGCCAGAGCAAGCATCACTGTTTGAAGATTCTTGAATGCTCGAAGACCAGACTTGCCTCCGCAAAGATGGGTGGTAAGAGGAGAGCCAAGGAGAGACTATAATCAGTAACAAAGGCAAAAACAACAAGGCACACTTATATGTCCTTCCTTCTGCAAGGTATTATTTTGTACTTCATGCACATAAACGCATTGTTAGGTGCAGTGAGCCGTCCCATCAGAAAGGAGGGAACAATAACACAGAAGTTTGTGACACTCAGTGAAGCCCATGGAGCTGTGTGTGAGACACAAAGGCAATAAATGACCCTGAGCCTGTACCTTGACAAGGACACCACACCACAATTAAAACACGAGAGCATGCTGGGAGAGGAAGCCCTCCCTCGTGACGTTTCAGTTAATGCTTAATGGCACTCAAGCAGATTTGGTTAAGATGCCGGTCAATTAATGATTATTTTTCTACTAAAGAATATCTATGTAGAGAACAAAAAGATAAGAGTTCACTCTTCCCTGGGTTGTTTTTGTTTAACACTGGGGTTATCCAAATCATGCTTCAGAGAAAATTAATTAAGTTTTCATACAGGTAGGGGGTGTAGGAAAGTATGAAGCAGAAATCACTTTTAAAACATAAAAGGCAAGCAACCCTATCTTCACCAATGCTTAAACTTCATATATGGCATTTAGATAGATAGCATGTGAGAGAGAAGGGAGGGATGGAACATGGGTGCTTTGGTAATCCTTGGGGGTATACTGGAACCCACTGCATAATATAGGTGTTTGCTGCATTTATGCTCTTTGGAAGGTTTAGTGGGCATTCTGGAGCCCAGACGTCCTGCACATATGGCAGACAAACCAGTGTTTTCAGTTTCTTTCTTAATCCATGAAACCAAGGGTTGGGTCATGTACCATTGTTCCCCAAAAGCCAGTCTAAGATGTCCCCGTCCTTATCACTGGCCTAGGACCTTCATTTATGTCAAGGACCACAAGTCCAGTCCACTTCGAGACCTGTCACATAGCCAATCTCATGGAGGTTTGCCTGCTTTATGGGACTTGAAAAAAATTCTACATTTTAAATATATGAAGATTTTCATTAATGTGGTATCTTTGCTTTTTCACCTCAGTTGGTTATTCATGTCAATGATTTATTTGATATTGAAGCCTTGAGCAGGTGCACAGCCCCCAATTATAGCATTGTTTCTATGGGGAAATATGATCCACTTTGTGACAACATGATTTATGATATAGTTACGGGAACATGTTGTGTCAAAAGGCAGTGCCTGCCTATGCCAAATTTATTATGCTAATAAGTGTCTTTTCCTCAGATAGAAAAACACACTCAGAAATGAGGAAATTACTTTTCATGCCCATCCTTAGCCAGGACCCTCTCAGTTCTTTGTGTTCTCAGTTCTCTCAGAGAACACACAGCATTATGATCTATTTATTGCATTTATTTTCCAAACATAGTTTTGTCATTTTAATTATGTGTCTTCACCGTTTATAAAGCTAGAAATAGAAGAAAAGCATAGGTATAGTAGAGTTGAAAAATAGCACATTTTCCCTTCTATCTTATTTAAAAATGAATTATATCATGTATCCTTAAGATATGTGTACTGTTAGATTCAGATAATAAAATAGCTACCATAGTGAAATACATTGTCATACCTTCTTTTCTCTTCCTAAGCATTAACATAAGGAAGGGGTTCAGGAAAGGTTCATAGGCTCACCTGAAGCTGTCACTGGAGACAGCTGCCCTGCTCTTATGGACGTAGCAGACCGTCTGTCCTGCTATGTCCATTTGGCTGAAGCTAGTAATGGGGACTCCAGGATAGCGGACATACTCCACCTGACCATACTGAGGTGGGGAGGTAATGACAAAGAGAAGTTCCTCAGGCTTGTCGGTTCCATCCACAGCCAGGAGAGTGGTGGTTGTCAAAAACCCTCTGTCACCTTTGGGCACCATGAGTGGTTTCACATGAATGACAATATCACCTGTGTGGCATAAAAATTTTTATTAAGAATCATATTAAAATATATATGTTTGATGATTAATCTTTATTTGTCAACATGACTAGATTTAGAATCACTATGGAATCCCAACTCTGGGTGTGTCTATGAAGATGTTTCCAGAAAGATTTAACTATAAAGGGAAGACCTACCCTGAGTATGAGGGGCACCAAGAAGAATCAAGGGGTCTGGATTGAATAAAAAGGAAAAATAGAACTGAGCACCAGCATTCATCTCTCTCTGCTTCTTGACTACAGAGCCAATGTGACCAGCAGCCCCACACTCCTGCCACCATGCCCTCCTCACCATCATGAGCTATAGCCCCTTAAATTATAAGTCAAAATAAGTCCTTCCTCCTTTAAGTTGTTTCTTGTCAGATATTTGATCATAGTAATGAGAAAAGTGACCAAAGTAAAGGTAAAAGATAAGGCTGATCCATGCCCAAATCAAACTAACGGATTGAAAAGGTCCACATAATGCTTCTTGTGTGGACTCGGTGAAAGGAATGAGCTTTTCACAGAAAAGTTATGATATGGCTATTTTTACAATTTGCCATTTCTTGGCAGTGTAGAGAGGGTGTGCTTGTGTGTATGCCTGTTTGTATG
Organism: Zapus hudsonius; assembly: GCA_004024765.1. Classification (NCBI taxonomy): domain Eukaryota; kingdom Metazoa; phylum Chordata; class Mammalia; order Rodentia; family Dipodidae; genus Zapus; species Zapus hudsonius. The sequence continues at coordinate 858 of PVHP010002928.1, read as the reverse complement.
TATGCAGTGTTTCACAGAGAGGCAATAGCACACGTTATGATATTTAAGCTATGCCTATTTTTACAATTTGTCATTTCTTGGCAGTGTATAGTGCTTGTGCTTGTTTGCATGTAACCACATGTGTGATGGTGCACATGTGTGTGTGGATTCACACGCACATGTATGTGGATGCATGTGAAGGGGAGATTTCAACATCAGGCGTCTCCCTCAATCACTTTCTACCTTATTATTTGAGACAGGGCCTGTCATTAAATCTGAAGCTCACTGATTTGTCTAGACTAGCGAGCGGGGCTCAGGAATCCTATCTCTAACTTACAGGCATGAACCACCACACCCAGCTTTTACATGGAGCCTGGGATATGAACTCAGGTCCTCATGCTTGTATCACAAGCATTTTACTCGCTGATCATCTATCCATGTGAATTTATGCATGTTCACATGCACATGGATGTACTTGAGTGTGGGTGCACATGTGTGTGCATACATGTGGGAAACAGAGGTTGACATCAAGTGCCTTTCTTGATCACTCGCACAAAGTTTCTCACTTGAGCCCAGAGCTCCTTGATTAGCTTAGTCTAGCTGGCCAGCTCCTCCTGAGGTCCCCTGTCTCTGCCTTGGCCACCTCACTCGGTATTTACATGGGCGATGGGGATCTCACACTTGGCCAACAGGCACTTTATACACTAAGCTATCTCCCCAGAACCTATTATTCAATTTTATTTATTTATTTATTTATTTATTTATTTATTTATTTATTTATTTATTTATTTGTGTGTGTATGTGTGTGTGTGTGTGTGTGTGTGTGTGTGTGTGTGTGTGTGTGCTGGTGGACTTTGCGCACTTCACTAAAAGCACAAG
>PVHP010002927.1:0-83873 GCA_004024765.1 Zapus hudsonius | reverse complement strand
ATATATATATATATATATATATATATATATATATATATATATATATATCTGCTTGAAAATGAATAAATATTTTTTAAAAAAGAAAAGAGCCGGGCATGCACGCCTTTAATCCCAGCACTCGGGAGGCAGAGGTAGGAGGATTGCCGTGAGTTCAAGGCCACCCTGAGACTACATAGTGAATTCCAGGTCAGCCTGGACTAGAGTGAGACCCTACCTTGAAAAACCAAAAAAAAGAAAAGAAACACAGGTGCTGAGTCCATGATCTCTGGACCTCCCGGGACAAGCAGGACTACTAAAGGATTTATTTCCTCATTGACACACAATCCATTTTACCATCTTATCTGTCTTTGTCAGCAGCTGTTAGGGTGCAGGAAAAAACAATGAATCTCTACTTCATTTCTGTGGTGATAATTAACCAAAAAACTTCAGGATGCAATCCCAGTTCTTACCACAGGAGCAAGCCCTGCATGCCTGACTTCTGCCCCTTGTCACTAAAACCTCGCTCTGCTCTACAAGGACCACAGCCTGCTATCCCCGGATGTTGCGAGACACCCCCACACACTTGATTCAAAGTTCACTTACAAACTTTCTATAACATGTCCCATCCGCTACTGACCGCTTAAAATATAGCCTTGTCTGACCTGAAATGCAGTGGAAGCATAACACACATTCCAGATTGTTAGGATTTAGAAGGAATTTAAAACTTCAAATCATCTTCTTACATATTAGAATAACATCTAGGAAATGTTGGCTATTGTTAAAATTACTTCATACGTCTTATGTAACTTGAAATTTTAAAATTACAACTGTAGTTCTCACTGTATTTCTATTGGACAACACAGGTCACAGTCACACTTTTATTTTCTTAGACAAGGGTTAATAGAGCCTAAGCTGGCCTCTAGGATGACCTTGACCCTCCTGCCTCCACCTCCGCTCTTCTTGGCTCTTCACGTTTGTGGGAATGTGAGTTAACTCCTTCAGGTAATTTCCATAGACCCCCTGGAGTGGGAGGTGTCTCCAACTAGAGTTCAAACCTGGATGCTGAAACTGATTAGTCATGACTTACCTGACCAAGGTATTAAAAGTCACTGAAACAAAGTCCACCTCTCTTCTCTCACAAACATGGCCTAGAAGAACGACCTCTGACTCTCCAGGGACCTCTATGGTCTCCCAAGCCCCAGCCCCACCCCACCCCAGTCTAATGGCTGGGATGAGGGGCTGGAATTCTTTCCCACATGAACCTTCCCTTCTCTTGATCTTTTCTTTTCCTGCCTGTTTGGCTGAACAGCATAGATTTTGTTCAACCCTCTTCCACGTGCTCTCTCCACACTGGTGGCTGGACATCTCTGTAACTTCCCATTTTCCTTTAAAGTAAGTCTCCCACTATCCCTTACCCTCTGGTGGTCTATAATTTGAATTCCTTAACTTTATAGACAAGAACTCGGGTACTCCTTAGGTCTTGAGAAGCCTTGGAATGTGCTGGGTGTTATCTAAATTCTAATCCCCCCCCCTTACAGGAGCACGTGATCCAGTCACTGATGGAGGAGGCCACTCACACCCTGATTCCCAGGTATTTAGGATTCAGCCAGAGCTCGGTGCGGTCTCAACAACGGCATGCTTGCTTGGTGTGTAAAAACAGGGTCTTCCTCTTCCTCCTCTGGAGACAGGAGCAAGGACTCCGGCTGCTCCTCAGCGACCCTCAGAAGAGCTGTGGCTGGACCTCCCCTCTGCACCGGGCGGGCTGGGGGAGAACCGCCACGGCGCATGCGCCGCACTTCTCCCTCCGACCACAGGGCGGCGCCCGCGAGCGCGGCGCCAGTGGTTCTGTCCGCGCCCTCCCCTCCCGCGCGCGCGCAGTGGGCTCTTCCGGCCGCAGAAAAGCCCAGCCGGCGGCGGCTCGGCCTCTCGCGGCGCTTCCGCAGCATGGCCGTCCCCGTGCTCCGGCGGGCCTCGTGCCGCCCGCGCCGCCCGCACCTCCCCGGCACGGGAACGCGGAGGCCGGCCTGACCGTCCGCCCAGCTCTCCGAGGCCCGCGGCCGCCCCTCGTGCCTCCCCGGCTCCTCGCCGTGGGAGCTGGGCCGCGGATGAGCTCCGGGCCTGCGCGCAGGTGAGCTGCGGGGGCCGCGGAGGGGCGTGCGCAGGGGCGTGCGCGGCGCAGGTGGACCTGGGCAAGGCCGCGCACTCCGTGGCGCTGTCCCGCGCGGCCTTCGTGTTGCCCGTTCATTTTGGAAACGAGTGGACGTGGTGTCAAAAAAGGCGGAAATCAACGCTTTGCAGCCTTTCTCCGGCCTCCAGTCTTGCGGCTTTGGCCAGGGCGCTGCAGAAGTGACAGCTCGTGAATAGATTAAATACGCTCGCGTGTGCATGTGTGAGCTGCTCTTTAACTAGTTTCAACTGGTTCTTTTCTAGGTGGGAGATGGATGCTTCCAGCTGAGTGACACGTGGGAGCCCAAAGGTGAGTTAAGGTGAAAGCAGCGGGAGTTGGGGGTTTTTCTTTAAATTGGGGTACCATGGTGGGATTAGCATTAAGGGTTCATTTGCATCACTGATCTGTCTTTAACAGCAAATGCAGCTGCTTGTGGGTTGACTACTGAGGAGGTTTGGCTGGTTTTAAAGAGAATTAGTAAGAGGCCTGATGCCATGGGGCGGAAGGAATTACAATCTACCGTGTACATCTTGAGGAAGTGAGAACTCCGGGTCACCAGCTGGACGCAGCCTTTGTGTTGCCCGTTCACTTTTGGAAACTAGTGGATGTGGTGTCAAAAAAGGCGGAAATCAACGCTTTGCAGCCTTTCCCTGGCCTTAGGTCTTGTGGCTTTGGCGTGGGAGCTGCAGAAGTGACAGTTCTTACATCTACACTCGTGTTTGTGTTGCTGGATGTAATGGTCTCATTTGACCAGTTTTCAACTACTTGTTACTTTAGGGGGAAGATGAGTGTATGAAGCAGGAGGCTGCTAGCTGAATGACTCCTGGGAGCACAGAGGTGAGTTACAGCAGAGAGAGAACAGGTGTGTGGGAATTTTTATTTTTTAAGGTAGGGTCTCACTCTAGCCCAGGCTGACCTGGAATTCACTATATAGTCTCAGGCTGCCCTTGAACTCTTAGGGATCCTCCTGCCTCTGTGCTGGGATTAAAAGTGTGCGCCACCATTCCCAGCTTGAAAATTTCTTTTAAACTCTGTCTCAGTGATCCAGTTGCATTGCTACTCTGTTTGATTATGAAGTTCGTAGCTTGTTGGTCAGCTTTTGAGGTTTGGCTGGTGTTGATAAATGTACATGGTAGTGGCTTTTTTTTTCATATTTTATTTATTTGCAAGCAGAGGGAGGGAGAAGAGAAACTCCAGACACATGTACCACTTTGTGGATACTGAGGGATCATCGGACTGAAGTTGTTAGGTTTTGCAACCAAGGCCCTTGACCACTGAGCCATCTCTCCAGCCCTGTGGTTTTGGGGCATGTTGGCATTTGTTGTTGCAAAGTTCTTAAGGTATAGCACATTTGGTTTTAAAATCCTCAATCAAGGATAGTCCCAGCCTTTTTATTTGCAAGCAAAGATAGAGAATGGGTGTGCCAGGGCCTCCAGCCACTGTAAACAAACTCCAGATGCATGCACCACTGTGGATCTAGCTTTTACATGGGTACTGGGGAATGCTCTGAATTGTTTTGTCTTTTCTTTTAGGGTGTTCTTGATGAGAATCTGAAGATAAGAATTTTAAAAGTTGCTTGGATCAATTAAAACTTCTGGGTGTATGAGGAGTGCTGGAATGTTGTTGGTATTGGTGTGACGGTGCCAGTCTAAGACCAACTGTAAATAAACATGTGCTGCTTGGAGATGTGTGGTGAATGTCTACCAGAAAACAACTCCCCAAAAACAAAACCAAAGGAACGCATTCGCCAGGTTCCCCCTAGCAAGTTAGAAAGTATGTTAAATAGCAGCAGCTACAATGTACCAGTGCTGAGGCCATACATCACACCTGCTCCCTTAGCAAGACAGACACATAGGATGTTCAGGCATTCATGAATTTTATTTAAAGTACTACTAGGAGCTGAACACAGTGATGAACAAAGCACAGCGGAGGGCCTCTCCCCACAAATGTAGAGCTTCCTTTGTGAAGGGAGTCCCGTGACAGTATGTGACCTAGCTGAGAAACCTGAGCAAGTTGAGAGTGAGGGTGGGTGCCATAGCAAGGCAAGGTGGGGAATGACCATGTGCACTTGTCTGGCATCTATGGCTGCTCTCCCTCTGATTGTAAGGTGACTGTTCTAAGAGGTGGTCTTATTATTAGGCGATGAGACAGGTGTGTAGAGGCCGGGCCATGTAAGGCTTGGGTTTTATTAAAGCAAGAAAATCTGGCAGAAAGTTCAGAGGTGGGCCAGCAGGATGAGCTGCAAAGGCTGCTAGAAGCAAAATAAGATTAAGGCTAAAGGGAGGCTCCATACACTAAAGAGCAGACAAGGAGACCCAGGAAGAAGTGGATGCCCAAATACAGGTAGACAGGATGGGACAGATGAAAGTTGGCACCTGTGACTACTGAGGTGTCCTCTATCTACAGTGGAAAAGTTCAAGACAGTAGGTGAGGCCAGGCACAGGGAGGATGAGTCTACACATAGGGGGTTTTGTTGTCAAGAAACACATGACAAGGACACTTAACACTCAACAGCTTTTTTATGTAGTCCGTAAATAACCATTGGAGCTTAATGCCACAAAAGATAATATTCCAAAGAGGAGAAAGCCAGCCTGAATGTGATGTCAGTCTAGCTGGATCCACTGCACACTGTTGTGCAGCAAGCGAGCCAGCTGCAGCATGGTGCTCATCTTGGTTGTGGAAGGCTGGACATGAACTTGGGTAGTTGAGGGAGGAGGGAATGACATCAAGGGCGTTTCCAAGACGTCCTTCCAGTTCTAAAACCCTTCAGCACAAATATGCTGCAGTCAAACCTTTAAGAGAAGCAAATAATGCTTGTCTTCTCGTGCTGAAGAGACGGGTCCAAGATGTTTGGATAATTATTCACAGTTTCAAAAGCAGCAGTGGCTCCCACCCCTGCTCTTCACTGGATCGAGTCTGTCTTGAAGCGGGCAGCTTGGATGGTCTTTATTGTTTTCACTGTGTGCTTTCCAGTGAGGTTGCTTGTAGATAGCTGAGATTTTTCTTCAATCAGGCTGTCTTTAGACCCATTTCTTCTCTAAAACAAGAAATATTTTTGTTATTTTTGTTTCTTTTTTTGTTTGTTTTTCGAAGTAGGGTCTTGCTCTAGCCCAGGCTGCCCTGGAATTCTCTATGTAGTCTCAGGGTGGTCTTGAATTCACGGCAATCCTCCTACCTCTGCCTCCCGAGTGCTGGGATTAAAGGCGTGCACCACCACGCCCAGCTTAAAAAATATTTTTAAAAATAGTCAAAATATAGCCAAGTATTTCTCTGCTCATATTTTTTTTTTTTTTTTTGGCTTGGTGATGGTGCAAACTGGTAATCCAGCACTGAGACCAAAAGACGATTTCAAGTACAAGGCTAACCTGCACTACATAGTGATCCCCCTAATGTTTTTAATTTTAATCTCTTGACAATTTTATGCACGATACGAGTTTTATTCATGAAAAATGGGCATACTTGACCCACAGGTAGGTATCATTTTGCAAATAATTCATACTACGTTCTCCATCTTTCTGATTTTCCAAAAGAGATGAAAAGAATAGGGAAGCAGGAACAATCTTCCCTGGTTATGTTTCTAGGAGTCACTAGATGAAACCATTTTATGTACAAGAAGGTATCTTAGGGGTTCCTGTCACGTGAGTAGATGCCACTCAGCTGGGTTGTCATGTAGAAACTAGCTGAGCATCGAGAGCCCAGGCTCCCATCTAGGACTTGTGCACAACCTGTGACCATGGACACCCGCAGTGCCCCACGGCATTTCCCTCTGCCTTTGCCTCCCCAAGGTAAGCCAGCTTAGGCCAAGTCTATCTCCACAGTACAGGGTGTACCATACAGGTTTTCACTGCTAGATTCATTGGGGCGAAAGATGCAATTCTCTGAATATGTTCCTAAATCTAGCTGAATGTTTCCACTGACCAGCAAGCATGGTGGGATGGTGTTTGTGCACATGGGAAGAATCTACATGTAAGATTTCTAGAGAGCCAGAGACTGTGGCAGTGGGAGAGGGAATCAGAACCAGCAGTAAAGGAGCTAGGCAGTGACCTACAGCACAGACCACCTTGCTAGATGTCTAGGATTCAATCTGTCCCCTGGGTAAGTCGGTGAATCAAGCTCCAAATTCACCTTGTCAGCCTAGCCCTCTGCATATAAAGGTATTGGGCAGACGACTGCCAGAACTCTGGCTCCATCCTGGAACTTTAGGAAACATAGATTCCTTGCTTCCTTCCATTGGTCACTCCACTACTCTCTATACACAGCAGAGAGATTAATGGCTTCCTTTTTGGAATTTAGAATACAATAATAAAGTCAAGTCCTTTTAAATTCTCTGTGTTATTTGTGCCCCTTACTTACTATATATTTATTCAGGCCACTCTGATCAATCATTCTGGTGCATGTATACATATCGGCCACTTCCAATATCAGTGTCTATCCCAAGCCGACTGGCTCCTTACCTGCTCACTGGCTTTAAGTGCCACTGAGGTGGCTTCCTGCCACCCTATCAAATGTGCGGTCACCCTGTTGATTCTCTAACTCAGACCCTTTATTCCTTCTGTTTTGGCTGTTGTGTGGATTACATCCCATCACATATTTGCTGATGGAAGCAGGCAGCAGACTAGATCTGGTGTGTCCTGTGCAGTGTGCTCAGTCCATTGCTGCCTCTCCTGAGATGTGTCCCCTGGACAGCTAGTCAAGGTCAAGTCAAATGTGTCTTGGGACCAAAGTCCGGGGGGGGGGGGATGATTCATTAAGGGGCCAAAACTACAATAAAATGAAATTCCTGGGCTGGAGAGATGGCTCAGCGGTTAAGGCACTTGTCTCCAGTGCCTAAGGCCTGGGGTTCAATTCCCCAGGACCCACATAAGCCAGACCCACAAGGTGGTGGTCCTGGTTTTCTTTCTCTCTCTCTCTCTCTCTCTCTCTCTCTCTCTCTCTCTCTCTCTCTCTCTCTCTGCTTGAAAATGAATAAAATATTTTTTTAAAAAAGAACCAGTGGTATGTATCTGTAGGCCAGGGACAATGACACATACCTGTAATCCTATCACTTGGGAAATAGAGACAGACAGATCAGGGGTTGGAAGCAGGTCAGGCTGGGATATAGCAGACCTCGTCTCAAACAGTAAGAATGAGACAGCTAAGAGCTCACAGTGCTTATTAATCATCACAATAACCTTAGGAGGGTTATACTGTACTGGAACTGAGGCATAGAAACTAAACAATGTATTTAAAATTTTTGCCACACTAGTCTATGGAGATAAGAATGAATAAATAATGCAAGAAAGAATGTGAAATATATTAATCATGGATACAACTTACAAAAAGTGGCTATCTACTTTAAACACTTGTTTAGCAGGGGGTGATAAATTCTCACTATATGGCCCAGGCTGGCTTTGAACCCAAGGCCTTGTGAGTGCTGGGATTACAGAAGTTGCACCACCATACTTGGCCTTCAGCAATTGCTTCTTTATTCTGCTCCAAATGCTCCTACAGTCTTCCTCGTTCTTGGCATGGTCCCAAGCTTCTAGTCGCAGACTGTGCTTGCGTATACACTCCTTTTCCTTTCCCGTTTGTATGTTTGTACATGATGTTTTAATAAACAGACTCTTAACTATATGAAATTAATTTTCATAGGAGGATCGCCATGAGTTCAAGGCCAGCCTGAGACTACATAGTGAATTCCAGGTCAGCCTGGGCTAGAGAGAAACCCTACCTCAAAAAAAAAAAAAAAAAAAATCTGCACAGCTAAAGAAACCAACAAAGCAAACATGGGTGAGAAATCGTTGTCAGTTATACACCAAAAACAAATCTACCAAATGCATTAATGAAAGGAACAGATAGCAAAGAAACCCAAATGGCCAACAAGAACTTTTAAAAAGTTCAACCTTCTTCAGCCATCAGGGAAATGCAAATACAAACAACTCTGATACCATTTCACCCCAGTCCGGATGGCTATCACCAAGAAAGCAGCACACAGGAGCGGTGCTGTAGGGATAGAGGAACCCCCGCCATCCACTCTTGGTGGGGGTGCAAACTGGTGCAGCCATATGGAAATCAGTGTGGAGGCATCTCAAAGTGTCATGAGCCAGCTATACCTCTCCTGGACACACTGCGGCTCTATTTACAATAGGTAAGAATTGGAAATGGCCTACATGTCATCAACACATGAATGGATAATGAAAAGGTGGAAATCTATGAAGTAGTACAGAAAATTTTTCAAGAAACTGGACAAATCTGGAAAGAATACTAAGTGAAGTGATTTGAGCTCAGAGCAAAAATGTGTGTTCTCTTTGATATGTGGGTCTTAGCATGTAACATCTGTAAGTATGTATATATAGGACGATAAAAATAGAACTATAACCAAAAGTGAGTACAAAAAGATGAGCTGAAAGAGGGGGGAGGGAAGGGCAATAGGATACACATGACATGGGGGAGGGGAGCTGGGGGAGAAGGGAGAGGTGGGAAGAGGAAATTACATATCATTTCAGAATGAAGTTATGTCTCATTGCCCTGCTTACCCAAAGGAATCCCACAAAATGAGTCAAGTTAAAACATCATTGTGGGGCTGGAAAGATGGCTCAGTGGTTAAGGCACTTGCCTACAGTGCCCAAGGCCCCGGGGTTCAATTCCCCAGTACCCACATGAGCCAGACCCCCCAAGCTGGTGGTCCTGATGTTCTCTCTCTCTCTCTCTCTCTCTCTCTCTCTCTCTCTCTCTCTCTCTCTCTCTCTCTCTCTCTCTCTCTCTGTTTGAAAATGAATAAATATTTTTAAAAAAACATCATCGTGACTGACCTGGTAAACTGTGGAGCCACCGGAACCCTGAACATCTGAAGAACGGGTCACTGGAAGCGCTGGTACGAGGTCTGTCTTGGAGCTGCAAGAGAGCCAGGTTTAGAGTTCAGGGTCCGGGCAGGAGCAGCATGGCAGAGCTCTGCTGGCCTGTCCACTTACTTCACTTCCGAGAGAACCGATCGCTCTCCATCGGAGCACTGGGACCTGCGGTACTGCCGGTAGCTCCGCGGAGAGTGAGAATGCCGGATGCGGACTGGGTCGCCCTGTGTCCTGAAGAGAGAAAGAATGTGCACAAGTCAGACAAGGATAATAGCTAGCGATGATTTCTGAATGCTCAAACTGCAAACTTTGAGGCTGGGATTTTTTTTTTTAGGCAACTTTTCAATTTTAAAAATGTCAGTTAACATAAGACAATATTACATTATAGCATTATAAAGCAAAATTTGCTTTTATTAATTCTCCCTCCTTCCCATCCCCTTCCCGAGCTCCCCCCCATTTCATGTCACCTGGGTCCAATTGCCCGCCCTCCTCTCCCTCTTCAATGCCTTCTTTCCCTTGAGTGGCCCTGGCTCTTTTTGATCCAGGAACTGGTGCAGCCCCGTGACCTTGAATATCTGATTCTCCTGCCTCACTAATAACTTCCTACTCTGCGTCATACTGGCCAGTCCTAAATTCTTTCTGGTACTAAGCCTTATGTGCTGGGTTTGCCTAAGTTGAGGCCCCTGGAAGACTGAGGGAACCCCCAGGTGGTTGAGGCTCTGCTCCCTCGCTTGGCTTGCATGGCTACTTACCCAGCCCCTTGCAGAGATGTCCAAAGGCATACTCACTCGATTTTGGTGTATGGAATCTCCTTCAACTGCTCTTCTGACAACCCGGATGGATCCACAAGTTCCTTTCTAGAAGATAATAGTGATAACACCTTCCACATGTCCCGAGTATTCTTTTTCTAATCTTATCCCAAAGCTCAGTGCTAATAAAACTTAACATTAATCTGTTAAGAGAATCAGTAAGAAGGAGCAAACTAGAACGCGCTCAAGGAACAATGGGAGGAAACCTTGTCCTATGGCTCTTCTTTCTTTCTTTCTTTCTTTCTTTCTTTCTCTCTCTCTCTCCCTCTCCTCTTTTCTCTCTTCTCTCTCTCTCTATTTTTCTATACCCACATTCTTCACTGCCTCCCACTGCCCACAGTAGATCATCTTTCATGTCTGGATTTGTATCCTTGGGTTTTCCTTTGTAAATACTGGCCTGTCTGATCAGACAGCCACTGGGGTGTGAAGCAGCACCGTGTGCTCAGACACCACAGGCTTCAGATGGAAACTCCTCGGGGGTCAGTGGTTTTTTCTGCGACCAGACCGTATATGGATCTTCAACTAATGGGGGGCGGTGGGATACTCACTGAATATGTTTCCATAACTCTTCTTTTGCTTGGATATCGGGGCTTCTCCTATAAATAAAAAACAATACCTCTGCAATCATGCTTCATCTACAACCTAACAACTAACAATACTTTTCTCACTGTGAAGGTTTTATTTGCCAACGCAAACCCAACAAGGAAACACTGGGCAGGAAGAGCTATTACAATGATCACTGAAAAGAAGGTAATATATTGGCTAGCACCACTGATGAAAAAAATCACATAAAAACCAGTTATAACCAGGGCTTCAAGAAAAAAGAGCTAAGAGCTTAGATGTCAGGCAAGCTGTATATTCTCAAATCCAAGCACTTGAGAGACAAGGGTAGGAGGATCACCAGAAGCTTGAGACTAGTCAGTGAAACAGGGAAATACTGTCTCAAAAAACCAAAGTGAAACAAAATGAGAAGAGAAGAAAGCCAGAAAAGAGAGAAAAAGAGGTGGGGAGAGGAGGTAAAAGGAGAAAGAGGGAGAGGGAGAAGGGAGAAGGGAGGAGAAGGGAGAAGGGAGAAGGGAGAAGGGAGAGGGAGAGGAGGAGAGGATGAAAGCTCAGAACTACAGGGCCAGCCCCCAACCCCCTAGAGCGACAGACATTGTAGAATGAGTCAAGCTACATTCAAGTTCAAGGCAAAAGAGCTCATTCCGCTAGCTACTACGTGAGGACCCCGACACCATCTGTGATTTCAGTGCAAGCAATAGGGGCAAGGCAACAGCCGAGAGGGAGGGCTGGGCACCCCGATCTGTCTTTCATGTGACCCATTTCATCTGGGTCACAAAAGTCCAAACCTATCTATTGCTTCAATTCACACTGCCACCTTTTGTTTTGTTTTGTTTTGTTTTTCGAGGTAGGGTCTCGCTCTAGCCCAGGCCGACCTGGAATTCACTATGGAGTCTTATGGCCTTGAACTCACTACACTCCTCCTATCATCACCGCTGGGATTAAAGCCACCACAACACCCAATTTATGCCACCACCCTCTTTCTGAGACCTCTTCCTGAAAAACTCCTCAAGTAGAAATTCTACCTATACTTTAAAGTCACAGAACAAGAAATCAGAGTCACCATCCAAGCTTTCACTCTCTCGGTAGTTTTAATTATTATCATTTCAATTGTTGCCACAAAGTGGTGTTGCTTTCCTAGTGAGAAAGTGATGGCTTTGATCAGTCCCTCGAGAGAACAGAGGTGTAAATAACAGGCCCAAAGAAAGGCCCCCAAACCCCAACCACGAAAAGACAGAGTTAAGCAAAATCACTGGTCCAGATGCCGTGATCCCTGGTCAGCATTCTTGAAGCTCAGTACCGTGTTCAGCATGTGAGATCATCTCTGCTTTCAGTTCTCCCAGTTCCTAAGGGCATGGCTGACTCATTCTGGCAGGGTTTCCTGAATCCACAGGATACAGTAAGCCACAAAACAGAGCATGGCGGCACAGATGCCTGGGAGACTGAGGCAGGAGAACGGAAACTTCCAGGCCAACCTGAGCTACATAGTGAGACCCAGATGCCACATATTATAACCTAGTAATGCATTGTGGATACCATGCTACACTTAACAAATAAGCAGCAACATGCAACTTCTGTTATTTTTGGCATCGTTACGCTAACTAAAGCTCTAAAGAGAAATTTGAAGTTGAAAATACATAAACCCCAAAACAAATGTCTTTATTTGGAAGATTCACAGTACTTAATAACTGTCTTGGGAATTCTTCATTATAGTCCCAGCAGTCGGAATGGATGAGATTGGATGTCTTTTGCTGTCTTCTTCCCTCTCTTCCTAATTAAATAAGCACTGGGGAGGTGTGACACCTCACAATTCTGAAACTGAAGTTCACCCAGAAATATCTCTAAGGATCTCCTTGTTAAATATTTGTCTAACCTTCCTGCTTTGTGTTTCCCTGGGTGGGTCACTTCTGCAAGCACACTCGCAGTATTTTCAGTCAGTGAAAGTCAAGAGACATTATCACCACCAGAGGGAGCCAGGACACAAGTTCATCCTACCAAAACTATTGTCTTGAGCGTCACAGGCTCTGCACAGCCCAGTGAGTAAAGCTTATTCATGCACAAAGCAGTTTCAGTGAAACTGACCTTTTGAAAAATACAAATAGTGAGCCCTAATGTCACAGCAGTGGAGATTAAAAGTGCACTAGGAATATTAGATCTCATAGATCTACCAGACGAGCATGACATTGTATAAAACAGTAAATAAAGAATACAATTCGGAATAATGAGTATGATTCTTTAGCACTTCATTGGAGATTAGAAAAACTCATAATGAACAAGTATATCATCATACTCTGATCCTCAGTGGAATATTCCATACTTGCAGCAGCAATTTAAGAATGCAGGCATAGGGCTGGAGAGATGGCTCAGGGGTTAAGGCACTTATCTCCAGTGCCTAAGGCCCCAGGTTCAATTCCCCAGGTCCCACATAAACCAGACCCACAAGGTGGTGGCCCTGGTGCTCGCTCTCTCTCCCTCTCCCTCTCCCTCTCCCTCTCTCTCTCTCTGTATCTCTGTGCTTGAAAATGAATAAATACTTAAAAAAAAAAAAGAATGCAGGCATAAGCCAGGCATGGTAGTGATTGATGTCCACATTTCTGGCAATAGGGAGGAGGGATCAGGAAGATAGGGAGTTCAAGGTCTCCTCAGTTACATAGTGAATTCTAGACCAGCCTGGGCTACATGAGACCCTGTCTCAAAAAAAACAACAAAAGAACAGGTGTATAACAGAGATCAGTGAATCATCGTACATCTGGCATGCCAAGTAGGCACTTTACTATACGTGATTTACTATTCACATTTTTTTGTACTTTTATACAAAGAACTTTCCTTTTCTCAGACAACTCCCTGCTCATGTTTCCACTTTTAAAGAAAGCTGTAGTTGTCCTAAATTGTCCTCAAACCCAAGTTCTAATTTCCAATGACTTTATGTAAAGTGACTCATTCTGTGTTCTTTATTTCATTCCCCTCCCTCATCTCAAGGAAAAAAAAAATAAAAGTGTTTCTGGAGATAAACTGAGACCTGGAGAACTCACCAATAGTGTAACCGCCATTCTATTTACTATGTCTCGTGACCCCCAGATGGCTGATCCCAGACAAGGGGTACATGGCACCCCTGTCCAGTAGTAGCTAGCTGTCCGACCTGTGCAAAGCCAGCCCCATCAGGCTAAAGCAATGCCACCCAACAGAAATAGAATACAGGCTTCATATTTATTATGTCTCAGCACTTGTCATACATAATGTTACCTAATCCCAGGAGGGCGGTGCACACCTGCTGTAGAGATGGTAAGTGGGAACACATAGAGATCAGGTCATACACTAAGACTGAGTCTCAAAATGTGAACTCTTGCCGGGCGTGGTGGTGCACATCTTTAATCCCAGCACTCGGGAGGCAGAGGTAGGATGATCGCTGTGAGTTCGAGGCCACTCTAAGACTACAGAGTGAATTCCAGGTCAGCCTGGGCTAGAGCGAGACCCTACCTCAAAAAACCAAAAAAAAAGATCTTTGACAAAATGTGAACTGTTTCTGACAATTGTACATAGCTGACATTTTTAAAATTCTCAATAAACCAGATTTTTTTTGGATCATAACTTAAAGGGCAGTTTGTTCTATATCAAGTCATCTTACAGAGATAAAACACTAATCTAACTGCCCATTACCAAAAACCTGAAAAACATATTATAAGAAAACTATAGATCAATATTTTGTATTACAGAAAATTACATCTAAGCATAATATCAAATAGAATCCAACAATATAAAATGGATAATACACTATAACTATAGATCATCCTAAGAAAGACATGTATCATGAAAAACCAAGTTGATATACTTCCTTTACTATTAAAATAAAGAAAAATCCCTATACAACCATCTGAAGAGATATAGAAAAAGATTATAACAAAAATAAAAACCAATTTAAGAACAAAAGTCTTCACTAACTCTCGCCAAACTAGGAACAGAAGGCCTCTCTCTGTTTTAAAATAAGCATCACAATGTTACATGCTGATAAAAACAAAAACACACTCTGGGTTAAGTTCTAATTAAAAGGTAAGCATCTAAAACTGAGAAGTGTCTCTTTTAGTAATTTATTTCTAAGCAGAGAAACACATAGAAATAGATAGCTGATGACAGATGATGAAAGGAGAGAGAGAGAGAGAGAGAGAATGGGCACACCAGGGCCTTCACGCTCTGCAAATGAACTCCAGACCCATGGGCATCTGGCTTTATGTGGGTACTGAGGAATCAAACCCTGGTTATTAGACTTTGTAGGCAAACACCTTAACCACTGAGCCATCTCTCCTGCCCAAGAAGTGTCTCTTTAATTACCACAGCATACAGGGACCTTGGCTATAGCCTCTGTCAAATTGATACCAAGCTCTCAACTTTCTTCGGGCAAACTTCTGCCTGGCTCTCTTGAAGTTCTCAAGATCCTATTCAGTTTGTTCCTCCATCAAATTCCCAACATCCTTCCCGGGACCCATTTAGACCCTCTACCCTCCTTCCAGGATGCAGCAACACCACACCACTGTGCTGACCACCCAGGAGTACAAAGGATTCATTTTGAAAATGGCATGCTGTGGCCAGTGAAGCAGGGGTGGATGGCCTAAATCTTGATGCAGAAACACACAAACACGTATCAGCTCAAAGAAATTTAACTTGGGGCCCCACTAATCTCAGCATGATGAGTAATTGTGTGCACACATGGTATGGCCTACCAACACTGGGGGTGTCAAATCACTCACTCACTCATGCTCACAATTGGTAATTCGATGAGAAGACATTCACATCTGTTTCAACGGGGAACACGACTTCAGAGAACGCTGTAAACTCAAACGAGAGGAGGCATTTCACCACTAGCCAGGCTTCAGAAAGAAGGAGATGCTCCCTATTTGTCTAGTGGAATGTGTGTATTTGTTGAAAACCAACACAAAATAAAATGATGTTTTTGACAGCCTTGTTCCCATGACATTTTGTTTTGGCTGTGCTCCAACTTGCAAGTGCAGTCAATGAATGCCACAAATGTACCAAGGTGGAAGGGACCAGAAGCACTGAGGTGCTCACTCTCCTAGAGAGTGCTCACTCTCCTAGAGAGTGCTCACTCTCCTAGAGAGTGCTCCCACAAGCTCGGTGTTCTCGAAGGGAAGTGAAAGGGAGTCCACGTACGAGCGAGATCTGTGTCTGGATCGCCTGTTGTTAGGGTCCACTTGGTTTTTTTCCTTCTGTCTTCTTAATATAGCTTCCCACTGAGGTGCTGAGTCAACCATATCGTTCTCCTGTCGTATTCTGAAAAAAACAAGAAAACAGAAAAACCACCATTCACCTAGAGTAAGCATCCAGCCCAGGAACAGTGACCCACACCTGCAGTCTCAGATGTCAGGAGGCTGAGGTGGGAGAATTAGGAATCTAAGGCCAGGTCATATGTAACAAGACCCTGTCAGCAACAACAACAACAACAAAAACCAATAAAGTCAGCATCCACAAATAATGCCTTATTCTCAATTACCCAACAACCCCACTGAGGAGAGCCCTCAGGGAAGGTGGAACCAGGGAAAGAGAAAGCCCACTATCTTTGTAAAAAGAAACAAATGATTAAAAAGTAGTGCCTTACTTCTTAGTAATCTTGAGCTTATTTTTTTTTAGTTTTAATTTAATTTAATTTTTTGCCCTTTTTTTATTGTCCATAATGAGTTACAACATTTAGTGGGCAAACAATGAGTTGTTATCCACAATTCCCCGCTGCCCTCCCCTCCCCCCTCTGGATAACCTTCTCCATGGGTCGTCTGGATCAGTCCTTGTGACAGGGGACCATGGATAGCCTAGTATTCAGCCAGGTTCTCCTGGCCATGCCTCTGGATTTGAGTTTATTTTTTAAAGTTATTTAAATACCAGAAATTTGAATTTTATCACTGAAAGAATGCATTTATTGCATTAAATATATAAGTATATAATTAACTATATAAGTGTGTACATACATACTCAAATTCAAATTTGCCATATTCATATTAAGCATTAAGAGATATATTTTTATTTTCAGACTTCTTTGACTAAATTTTACTTTAAAATGTCAAATAAAACTCATTTCAAACATTTAAGCCAGGCGTGGTGGCTCGTACCTGTAATCCCACCCACTTGCGAGATGGAGGCAGGAGGATCAGGAATTCATGGGCAGCTAGCTGCCTAGTGCGTTTGACAGCAGCCTGGGATACCTGAGACCTGCTTCAAGAAATGCTTTTCACTAAGGCAGACTTAAAACTCACCCACCACGATTCAGGGAACTATGCGGAAAAGGGGATGGAAAAACTGTAAGAGTCATGGTGGGGGAATATCCAGAGGCATGCCCCTCCCACGAACTGTCTGCTGCTAGAACAACTCCTAGCCCTCCCTCCATTCTATGGAACATTCCAGCAATCCCACTGAGGAGGGTCCTCAGTGGAATGGGGGCAGGGAGGAGGGAAGCAATGGTACCAACATATAATGTGTCCATACCAAGTTTCTACTTATTAATAAAACAAGAAAAAATAAGTTCTTAATAAAGAGCAGTGTGATAGACAATACTAACCTCAATCTATGAAACAAAGTCCTTTATAACATGCAGTTACAATGCAATTCCTTTACAAAGATTTTACTTTGAAATGCTTTTAAAAATTCACAGTGCCCACAGAGGAGGATATACAACTGATCAGAGATGGGGAGGGGGGGGAATTGGGGAATTCGGGATAACAACGCATGGTTTGCCCACTAAATAATGTAACACATTATGGACAATAAATATATATTAAAAAAAAATTCACAGTAACTGTCACAGTTATCATGGGCCAGAGGTTTCACCATGTAAGGCAGAAAAGGTAAATGTGGCAGAATAAAGAAGCAGGCATGAGCAACTTAAGCAAATGCCATTCTGATGTCCACCTGCTCACATGTGTAAGATGGAAGGGGAGTTGTACACCCAATGTGGCCAGGGGCCAGGCAGGGAACATAGGTGAGGGCAAGGAAAATGGGAAGGGGTTTCAGGGAGCATAGACACCTGCTGTGTGACATCACAGGGCATGATGATAAGATCCCCCCACCTCTGTGTGTGTAAAATGTATGAAGCACCCATGGACTCGTCTACTGCTCCATCACTCTTCCTCCCAGTCTCCTTCTGTTCTGGAGTTTTGCCAGTTTCAACTCCAGAAAATCCTGGGTCTCTGCTTCCCTCTGGGGTCCAAGTGCATGGCCACCCCAGGTGTTTAGGTGGGTTCTGGAATGCTTGGCCTAGGATTAGACATAAAATCCACTTTTCCTAACTTCTACCGGCATCTTTCCAATGATAGCTTCCTTTCTGGTTGGAATACTTGCATAGTTCATGAGTGACATTCACTTTTGCAATGTGAAATATTTTTATCAGAAAGTCAGGATTGGGCGGTCAAACCGACCGGCAAAGCTGAGGCCTGCCTGACTTTCCTCAGCACAGTTTCCCTGGAGTAAAGTATTTAAAGGAAGGCAACTGATATGTGTTCATTCTCACATATCCTGGCACTTAGCAGATTGACCTTCACACTTGGACTTTATGCAGATGATAAAAAAATTAAACCTTTGGGCTGAAGAGATGGCTTAGCAGTTAAGGCATTTGTCTGCAATGCAGAAGGACCTAAGTTCAATTCCCCAGTGCCCATATAAAGCCAGATTCACAAGAAGGTGTATGTGTCTGGAGTTCGTTTGCAGTGGATGGAGGCCCTGGAGTGTTCTCTCTCTCTCTGTCTCTCTCTCTCTCTCTCTCTCTCTCTCATAAATAAATAAAATATTAAAAAATTAAACCTTCTGTATCTGTAACACATGCATATACAGTTCCTTTACTCTGATAGTAATAAAAGCTATTTCAGAATGCCTTTCAGAGTATAGCATGTACTTTTATTTTCCAAATCAAACATCTCAAGTGAGGGCAGTGAAAGCCTGCCAGTTACTTGCAGGCTTTGTGGACAGATGCCCTCTGCTGGTGATGCTGTTTCATAAATATTCTAAGAAGCTGCATTAAAAATGTAAGGTCTCTTGGGAGTCACAACAGAAGCCAGCCTCCTGAGAACGGTGGTGTGGCTGCTTCGGTCTGTAGTGAAGTTTGAAATTACACCCTTACAAAAAGCCTCTGGTTAATGATGCCTCATTACAAGCACGAAAGTGTCATTTCCTCCATTATCAACCTGCTCCAGAAAGCACAGGTGCAGCCTGGAAATAAAATCCTAGCATCTAGAAGCAAGAATAGGTTAGCACCCTAAGAGACAGGAGATATCTTTTTTTTAATCATGAGGGAATAAAAGCAATCTTTAAATAAAAAAAAACACCTCCTAGAATAATTTTTTTTCTTCCTAAGACAGTCTCTTTAGATATCCCAAACTCATAATCCTCCTGTCTTGGCTTTCAGGTGTAGGAATGCCATGATTCTTATTTTTAAAAACCATATAAGGGGAGAGAAAGGGGGGGGAGAGAGAATGAGTGTGCCAGGGACTCTTGGCACTGCAAATGAACTCCAGACACATGTGCCACCATGTGCATTTGACTTTACGGGGATACTGGGGAATCAAACCCAGGCCATTAGGCTTTGCAAGCAAGTGCCTCAACCAATGAGCCTTCTCTCCAGCCCTGGTTCTTACTTTTAAGTCTTGTTTATTTTCAGATGTGGGACATAAAAGTGTGGGTTTTTTGCTCCTCTTCATCTAATTTTAATTCTGATATAAGGATTTACCTTACAAGGAATAAATACACAAAAAGCTTGGAACTGGCACACAACCTTTAAAAATAAAAAAAGGCGGGCTGGAGAGATGGCTCAGCAGTTAAGGCACTTGCCTCCAGTGCCTAAGGCCCTGGGTTCAATTCCCCAGTACCCACATAAACCAGACCCACAAGGTGGTGGCCCTGCTCTCTCTCTCTCTCTCTCTCTTTCTCTCTCTCTCTGTATCTCTCTGAAAATGAATAAATAAAATATTAAAAAAAAAACGGCAGAATAGGCCGGTTGTGGTGGTACATGCCTTTAATCCCAGCACTTGGGACGCAGAGGTAGGAAGATCACCATGAGTTCAAGGCCAGCGAGACTACATAGTGAGACTCTCTCATAATTCATATTGCAGACTTGATCATTTTCATGGGTTGCAATGGAGAACCTCATTGCGCCTCTATTCAGCATGTCCTTCTATTCCAGCTGTGAGCGCTGTCCACAGCTGGAACTGGCTTCTGTTTTTGAAGTACCGGATGAGGGAGAGGGTAGTTTTCAAATAGAACCAATACCAACATGGTTTCAGATCAGGGGAGTTTAAATATAGTCTCTCCATTTCTCACCATATCTTTTTATGCCCTGCTTCTAGGGGACCTAGGGAATTTAGGTTTTTTTATTTTTTTTTAACTGCATTTGACATTTAATAAAAGTTTGAACAGCTTTTGAAGATGAAATCCCATATAATCATTTGATAAAAATAATGAAGATAGTAACTGCTCTTCTTTTTGTCCTTTCTTCCCAATTATAGTTCTGCCCTTCTGCATAAATCTCCACATTACAAATGATTTATTACACAAGTCCCCCGCGGCTCTACTTTGTCATCTCTCTGCACTGATTTCCTTTTTAATGGGACCTTCTTTTACATGAGCTCTTAATGCACTGAGATAAAGGCCACATTTAATGCTGAACCTGAGAAGAAGCAGATCCATGAGTAAGCTTGAGCCTCTTGCTCTTGAATCCTATCTGTTTCCAGCTTTGGACACTTTGAGCAAACTGCTCATCTCCTTCGGGCAGGTCTCGGTTTCTTCATGTGCAAAATTACTGCCAAGATTTTTTTTATTTTAGCTTTAAAACTCAATGTTTCTTTATTTGGATTTTATTTCCAATCCAGTCAAACACACTGGGGAAACCTCCTCTCCTTGAATACAGTGTAAAGTTCCAGACAATTGCTTTATGTGGCCACCCCACTGTTAAAATTAAATCAGTAGGTCCCAATTGACTGGGAACCTATGTTCTCATCAACTGCACTCATTTCTGGCTCACCTGCTCTGATACAATCTTTTTATGTTTCAGTAGGTTTTCCTCCCTAGGGAAATTTATTCCTTCAGGCATCTGATGAATGACTCCCTAAGGGCAGCAAGAAGTTCATTTGCTTTCCCCACCTGTGAGACATTATTCTTTTTTTAAAAAAAAATATTTGCAAGCAGAGTGAGAGAGAAGAGAGACAGAGAGAATGGGAGCGCCAGGGCCTCCAGTCACTGCAAACAAACTCCAGACACATGCACCACCCCACATAAAGTCAAATGCATAATGTGGCACAGGCATCTGGAATTCAGACGTGTGCCCATCTGGTCTGTCTCTCGCAAATAAATTAAATATTTAAATAAATAAAAATACCCCGCGTTCAAACACTGACTTCATTTTCGTTCAGAGGAGCCAGCCTCACCTTCCACACCCTCCAGGAACTGAAGATAACAGGGACAGCTAACAGTCTCATTAGTATAACAGCGCCTGTCGATGAGGGACATTTTCCACTTTGCACAGAGCATCCATTATCTCAGGGATCTTGACAAACTTCCTGTGAGCTAGGCAGGGCAGTATTCTTTCAATTTTCACTTGAGAAATAAGATTTAAAGAAACCGGCTCACAGCCTCAGAACTTGTCAAAGATGGTCATTTTCACCAGGCACAAGCACACACAGCCTCACATACATGACCCATGTTCATGATGTAAACATCCCAGAATACAAGGGACAGGTTCCGTTGGTCTCCTGCTCTTGCCCCAGCTTCTTTCATTTCTCTTCCTCTTTTAATCCTTCCGAGGTGGCCATTACGTCCACTTTGTCACTGAGGTGAGAAACCCTGGACCACTTGTCTGTCACTCAAAATCTCCCTCCAAATCTCCACTTCAAAATTCTAAGAGCCTAGCAACACATCAAAGCTAATGCATGAGTAATCCAGAGAATCTCCCCAGTAATGCCCAAAGGACTGCAGATTTCCACCAGGGCACAAAGGATATTCCACAGACCTTTTCCTCTAAATGAGAAGAATACATATTAAGCTCAAGTTATTCACACGTAAGGCTGGCTCATGAAAGGATTTATTCTGATAAGTCTACATCCTGTGTCTTGCTTCAGTGTATCTCCTGGGCATCTCCAGGGCATGTCCCATGGCTAAAACCTGTAAACTGATTGACTTTTCTGACCTCAGGAACAAGACTCAAGAATCTAGCCAGTTAAACTAATGTATCTAATATTCACACACAAATTATTAACTTTAACATGCCTGCACTTTGGTAAGCTTCTGATTTCATGAATGCAATCAAGCTTCTTCGCAAATCAATATAGCAAAGTAATCTCTGAAAAAGTTTAAACATTCTAGTTTTTAATCCCACCGGTAAATCAAAAGAGCAATTTTATTTTCCATACCAGTCTGTCCTGGGTAAGGAAAATCACAAAATGAAACAGGAAGCAACCACACGGAGAGGAAAATGATGCCAGGAGAGAAAGGCAGAAGGGAGGACCCTGTCACCTGAGATCCCCTAACAGGGAACTCTCATCCGCCTCTAGCTGCTCATAAAAAAGGCTGTAAAGGCCGTCTTCTGGAACCTCCCAGCTTGCACGATGATAGCATTTGAGAGTGACTGAAGTGGGAGGATGAAGGAGACATAAACCATCTCTAAATAAAGGAGGAGGCTGAGCCTTCTCCTGTTCTGGGAAGGGTAGGAATGAATCCCTACAATCACACAAGTGACAAGCTCCCACATACAGCCTCATTAGTTCTGGACCCAAAAGGAGAGGGGAAGGGGAAGGGTGCTTATTTATAGTTTATTTTTTCTAAAGTTACCACAAATTTGCTTTTTTAAAAAATATTTTTATTTATTTGCAAGCAGAGGGAGACAGAGAGGCGGGAGGGAGAGAGAAGGAGGGAGAAAAAGTGAGAGAGAGAATGAGAATAAGAATGGGTGTGTCAGGGCCTGCAGCCACTGTAAAGGATCTCCAGATGCATGCACCACTCTGTGTATCTGGTTTTACATGCGTACTGGGGAATGGAACCTGTGTCATTAGGCTTTGCAGGCAAGTGCCTTAATCTCTCTAGCCCCACAAAGTTGTTTTTTTTTTTTTAAGTAAGTAGTCATCTATTGTTGTTGTAGATTTTATGCTTTTTAGTGGATATAAAAGCCTGTTCTGGAGAAAATTGATTTATAAACATTATTTTGATTTTTGTTTCTTTTCTCATAAAATAGATAAATTATGATCCAAGGAAATAATAAAACAGTTTAATCTCTAATGGAATGATTTTATTAAAGAAAAAAAATATTCCCATACAGTGACCTCAAGTCTAACAGGACAGATTCATTTTATGTCTAAATAAATAAATAAATATTTTAAAAATTCACCAAGAATTTGAGCTTGGGAGATGGCTCAGTGGTGAAAAGCACTTGCTATACAAGCCTGATGAACAGGGTTTGGATCCCCATCACCCATTTAAAGCCTGAAGCAAAGTGATGCATGAGTCTGCAATCCCAAAGTGCCTATGGCAATGGAAGGAAGGGTCAGGAAAATCATGAAATCCATGTGCCAGCTAGTTTGTAGTTTGGCATTCAGAGCAGTAAACAAAAGAGACCCTTTCAAAACAAGGAAGGTAAGACAGGATGCCCTGAAGTCATCCTCTGACCTACACACACAAACCATCAGTCCAGTAAGAAAGTATGGTGAAAGAAAGACACCCCCCCCCCAAAAAAAAAAACACAGAAATCTATCAAAACCAATTCTTTCTGAAGTTCCATCACTGGCTTGAAAAGAGTTTTTGAAAAATGAATTTCTACAGAAGTTGCCCTTTCCCCCAAGGTTACAATTTTTCAAAGCAAGACAGGAAAGCAGAAAGAAAGGCCCTTGTTGCAAAGAGGATGAAGTACCCAGGACTGAATCAAGAGCTCTTGCTGGCAAGACGTGGCATCAACATGTACCTGGAACTTTCCATAAAAACCCAAAAGATGTGCTAACAGCTTCGGTTCCCATAGCAGCCAAGAACAGTAAAGGTGCATGAAGCTGAAGAGATTTCGCTTCTCTCCAAGGAGTCCTAAGTACAAAGCCAGACATGGGAAATAATCCCTCACACAGACAGAAGACATACTGGTGAAGTAACAGGGCTGCAGCTAAAATGTTCAGGCCCATGTATCCTGATACACCATGAGGACATGGTGGCAAAATATCAAAGGATAATCGGGGGACAGAGGGACAGCATTAGCATCATGGGTAAGTGACAGGAGAAAGAGAGAAATGACTACACATTTGTCCCCTGTACACTGTTTCCCCTGCTGTAGAATCTGCAGCAGTAGAGATCAGAACTTTTTCTGCTATCCCTCACTTTGTAGACACAGAAACGTACATAACTCTAGGGAAAATGTTTCTACAGGTAAAATAAATGCTTATGAAAGCCTATGGACCCTTTGCCTGAGATGTGTGTGATAGTTTATACGGATGTCCCCCAATAGATTCAAGAGTTTATTAAAGTTTTTCTCCAGCTGCCTGGCTGGAGGGGTCCTAGGGTCCAGCCCCAAGGTGTTTCTGGGGTGGGTCTGGAATTCTGGCTATACATATGCAAAGAACAGTCTGAGCTCAAGCCTGGAGTGTACTTTGCTTGCTTTTGGAGTTGATGATGATGGTTTCTCTCTGATTGGACTTGTGAAGGGGGGATAGGCAGCCTCTTTCACCATTATGGAACTTCCCCTGGAACTATAACTTCAATAAATCCCTTCTTCCCATAACTATGCCCAGTCTGGAGGTTCATCCCAGTGGTGTGTGGCTGGCTAAGATGGATTCAGTATCAGGAGTGGGATGATATGGCTGACAGGAATCTGACCATGTAGATTTTGGTCTTCTGGAACCTGTGTGCTGAAGAAATGGACACAGATTTGGAACTTACACTTGAAGATACCTTCCAGAGCAGTAAGCCAAATTTTTCAGACTCTTCTGGTGAGAGTTTAAAATGCTAAGTACAGAGAAAATTATATTTAGAGGCTTGGCTTATAAACTTTCAAAGGGGAAGACTACAGAGAACTTTATTGGAATGTTACTGAATTATGTTACTGAAGTTAGTAAACTTCAAGTTTAATTTACTGGCACAGAGAGACTGGCTTTAGATTACTAATGCTGCTACTGTCAACACATTAACAATTTTAAAGATAGCCCAACCGGTTTACATTAAAACAATGCAGAGATGCCTGAGGTCATTCCACCCAGGACCTGTGATAGGGGGGCCAGCCTCTTTCACCATTATGGAACTTCCACTGGATCTGCAACTTCAATAAATCCCTTCCTCCCAAAACTGTGCCTGGTTTAGAGGTTCATCCCAAGGATGTGTGGCTGACTACAATGCATCAGAGCACTTTGAAGGCTGCTTCTCATCACGAGCCTCACATAGTGTGTTAGCATTTTCAACATTCAGAACCACTGTCATTCTGACACCAAGGAAGGCAATTTAAAAACCTCTTCACAGGAGACAGAGGTAAAACGCCTGAGGGGGAAAATACCTGGCAGGAGTATCGAAGCTGGTGCAGCCAGGTCAATAGTGAGCAGCTGAAGGATTTGGTGGTAACCTTTCAATTCTGGCTCGTATTTCACAGCAAATATCACTGTGAGCACATCTGTTCCCCAAAGGACACAGATTTTAAACAGGCAATCTTCTGAGCAGTTGGGAATAGGGCATCAAGGAACAGAATTTGGAATACACTAAACAAAAATAATTGGCTAAAACTCTGGCTTGATCAGTAAGTACTAGTTGTAAATAGAAAAGCCAGTTAATTTGGGTTTCTTTGCTTTATATCATCTTTGCAAAAATGCTTAATTTTAGAGAAGGAAGAAGGGAGAGCTGCCTCCCATAATTGGGTTTTGACTGATAAAGAAGCTGACAATGCTTTTTGAGAAAGATGCCATAACACAAGGAGATCTCCTAACAACCTGGTGTAATTCGAGTCCCTAAGAAGGCTCCTCTTACAAAGCTTTCCTAAGCGAATGGTTCACTCTTACAGTGCTGCCTAGGCTATTCACACAGACTTCCAAGTAAGTGGGCAGACCATTCAATGTGTGCCAAGCACTAAGTAGTAAGGGCCTTGGACCTTGGAGAAAAAGCCTAGAAAATCAAAGCAACCAGGCCAGAGTTCCATGTTGGGTGAAAGCAGGTTTCTCAACAGCGACATTGCTGAGACATCTTAGGACCCCCTTCCCCTCTGCTGTGGGAATGTCTCCACGCTCTAGAATGTTTAGAAGCATCTCTAGCCCAGAGAAATTTTCCCCAATCAATTGTGAAAGATAAATGTCTCCAAGCATTGCCATATGTCCTCCGTCAGGGTTCTCCCAGCTGAAAACCACTGCGTTTCAAGTTGGTGTGACTGTCAATCAAATCCCTCTGATGCCCAACTGATGCTCTTTGCATTAGCTGCACGGAATACTTGTTTCCAAATAAACATTCTAGAATTAAGGAGAAGTGATTAATGCATTAAGCCAATATAATTCTAATTACATGCCAAATGATCTAATTAACAACCTCTTAAAACTGAGTCCTATAGATGTGATCTAACTACTCATCTGTTATGACTGGTGAGAATGTGAACATATAGTCACATGAAGTTAAAATTACAGAACTGATAAGACAAAGTCTCTCGTGGATTAGTTAAAATATAGTAGTTCCAAAACAAAAGGTACTTCCTGGAGGGCTGGGGGTGTAGGAGGCCCTGAGCTCAATACCCAGAACCAAATATATACCAGACATAGTGGTATATACCCATAAATGCCAGTTCAACATACAGTGTTGAGTGAGACAGAAACCAACGATTTTTAACACAAAGACCCCTAAGCTCACAACATTAAAGCAGCCTTAATACTCATCCACCATGGCTCAGGGAACTGAGCGGAAGAGGGGGCAGAAAGATTGTGAGAGCCATGGTGGGGGAGACTATCCAGAGGCACCCCTCAGTAACAACACACTTGGGCCAGGAGAACCAGGCTGAGTACCAGGCTATCCATGGTTCCCTGCCACAAGGACTGATCCAGATGACCCATGGAGGAGGAGTATATCCAGCCGATTGGGGAGGGGGAGGGGGGCATTGGGGATAACAACTCATTGTTTGCCCACTAAATAATGTAACTCGTTATGGACAATTAAAAAAAAAACATACAGTGTTGAATACAAAATCGTCTTCTTTTAAAAAAAATCCAAGATTCTATCTCATAGTGAAATAGTTTAATCAACTTATTGTAAAAATAAAGACCTCAATGCTCAGGTCTCACAAACTAGAGCTTCAAAACAGGGCCAGATCCCTTCACGGCACCAGTGAACCGAGCAGGCTCCTGACCACATGTGACAGACACACAGCTTCTAGCACCAGTGGTGGCCTCTGGCTTCAGAAATTCTGGTCAGTTACAAGGTCTAGGTGGTACCTGTTTCTCTTTTTCCGGTGCTCTCGGTTCGAGTTTTCCGATTCGCTACCGCTGCTTGTGTTACAGCGCGAACGTGACCTGAAGACAAAATGAAAAGAGCAAAGGAAAACATCATTGTTCACGACAAATGAAAAGCCTCAGAAGGTTCCTTAGGTTCTTTGGAAGTAATCTGGCAGTAAAACTGCTAATCCAAACATAAAGGGCTGTATTATCCCCCTCCCAGTAAGTGTTTCTGAACTCAGTCGGACGTCTGACTAAGTCTACAGCTCAGAGAAACAGCAAGGCAGGGGAAAGATGAAAGCAGATTAAGGTAAATGCCATGTGCCCAGAAAAGAGCACAAAAATCAATCATGCCAACAAAACTCTAATATGACAAGGCTAGAAACCCCTGTGGGGGACTAAATATGGATGGACAGACTCACCCTCCGCCCCTTATACACACATGCAGAGGGTTTTGTGGTCGCTTTGAACTTGCCCTGGTCTTGTAACTGATTTTACCAATAGAATGTGGTGTGAGGGTGTCTATGCCAGTTCCAGGAACAGCCCATAACAGGACCACTCATTTCTACTTCCTCCTAAGTACCATCTAGAGAAGGCCAGGCCTCAAGCCATCCTGCCTCCAGGAGAGCACAGCCTCATAGTACCTGTTCCATCCACTGGGGAAAATGCATACTACATTCATATGTTTATAGAAGGAATGTTTAATAGATTTGTATGTGCAAATAAACTATACACATTTTAAAACCGTGTGTGTTGTTTATACTGAAATGTGGAGTGGTTTGTAATATGGTGAGATGGCTCCTATGCGACCCAAAGAAGCAGAAATGAAAGAGAAATGCCAAGGGACAGAATGGATGACTGAGAACCAATTAACAACCCTCTGCTCCCCAATTTTTGTTTGCAAGTTAACAGAAAACAAGATTGGGTCCCTGCACATGTGCACATGGAGAATACAGGGGGGCTGGGGACGGACAGAACAAGGACACATCAAGACATCAAGAAGCCAAATGTCCACCAGGAGACAGGTCACCTCCACCACATCTGCCCCAGCCCAGAAGTCATCACAGGGGAAGGGGTGACACAAACACTGCTCTCATGGCCTGAAAACCAGTTCCGGGGAAATGGTGACAGACACTGTGGTGGCTCAAACCTCATAAAGACAGAGATCCAGAGTCTACAGAGAAGCAATACCAGACCAGATCTCTATCTCTGTCTCTGCCCTACAAGGCTCAGGGAACATTGTGGAAGAGGGGGCAGAAAGACTGCAAAAGCCTCAGGGTGGGTGGGAAAAGCCTCCTTGCAGAGGCTGACTGAGGCCTCTTGGTCCCCACAATGAATACCAATAACCCCACCAAAGACTCTCAAGCAGAACTGAGGAGGGGGAGAAGGAATCAACATGTGACTTTTTAAAAAAAATCAATACATTTTAAAATGCCAGATGAACCATCCAGCACTCACAAAGCAGCCATAATAAAAGGGAGGGAAATCCCACTCTTGTCTCCACTCTGAGCACGTCTATCTTTCTCCTTTCTTGGACTCGCCTGTTCCTTACCTCCTCCTTTGCTTTAGATCTGAGTCTTCACCACTGTTCCGGGCTTTCCTGTGGAGAATGAAAGAAGACATTAAAGAAAACAGAACAGTAGCAATTGGCAAAACTGCTAATTAGGCACACCGAAGTGAGTTTCACTTTAGCTATTTCATACATGTTCTGAGTTCATTTGCTTATCACACACTTAGGTCACATGTTCAGGTTCGGTCTACAGGTAACACACTCCATGTCTGTAAGTTCCATTCAAGTGACGGGTTGGTCTATAGTGTCTAGGACTGCAATCCTCCATGGCAATTTCTGATACCAGCTCTTATTCGAAAGTCCTTTCCCACACTCTGGCCTTGAAGTCCCCCTTTCTCTCTTCTCTAATATCATCGTCTACCACAACTCAGTAGCCTACATCACGGTCAGACTTAAGACTTTGTCATCTATAACCATCTCCCAACACTGAGCGCTAACACAACCCCTCTCCTTCCTGTTTTCCTTCAAACACGTCTAATGGAGCATCTTGGGAACAAGTGCAGGCTTTGAAGCCAGACAACCTAAATGCAAATCCCACTGACCCATACGTGAACTCTGTGATTATGTAAGTTACTTCTTGACTTAGTATTTTAGTTTCCCATAAGTAGTTAAGAGGACTGAAAACATTATTATATATTCATTCATTCATTTTCTTATGAGACAGGGTTTCATGTAGGGCAGGCTGGCTTTGAACTCATTACATAGCTGAGAATGGTCTTGAATTTCTGATCCTCTTGCTTCTACCTCCTAAGTACTGGAGGAGCAGCTGTGTGCCATCACACCCATTTATATGGTGCTGGGAATGGAACCAGGGCTTTGTACATGCTGAGCAAGCACTCTAGCAACTGAGCTATTTCTGCAGGCCTCCATGAATGCATTTAAAATATAGACTAAGACATAGATCATTGTAAGCTAGCATTACTGCCTACTCGACTATTCTTATTCTCCGTGTATCTGGCCCACCCCTGTCTACTGACCTTGCTAGTTTCCAACAGCTCCTGACATTTCTTCACTGTTTTTTACTCAACTTAGATTTTCATTCAATAACCTGTAATACTCAATACACCCCGCGGCTCTGCTTTCCCTTCCATAATTTTCTCTAAATATCACACAAAGTATCCAGGTTTGCTGAGCCAGCTCCAAATGGCTCACTGAGCAGATGGAAGGAGCTACCTAAGAGTAGATGAGGCACACTGCAAATCCATGTTCATGGACCCCGATGGCTCTTCATCTACCCCTCTTTTCAGACCTCAGTACTCTGCTTCCCTCTGTGACCTCCTGGCCGAGGTCCCTCTGCCTCAGCATAGCTTTGCTTACTCCTTCCAAGGAAAGATGTAACTAGCACACTGACTTGGAGCGCTTTCATCTTCCAGACATCCAAAATAAAGCTTACCAACATCTCCCTCTGTTATTCATGGAACTATACTCACAACTACGGTCAGTCCCTCCTTACACGCTGTCATCTCCATGACCTTGATGAACTACCCAGAGACCTCGCCCATGTACTCAACCTTGCCCTCTGTCAAACTCTTTTCTCCCAGCTTTGAACATTCTCAACATAAACGTTGGCTCTGCACAGTCCTCTTCTGTCCAGTCTCCTCTTTCTTTCAAAGCCAAACTTCCTGAAAGGGATGTTTAAGCCCCTTGCTCCACTTCCTTCCCATCTATTACACCACATTTTCACAAGTGGATATTGTTTCAACACCACCACCCTGGCATATGGTCTCTCCTGACCCTCCCTAATGCCTGAAAATATAACACAGATACAGAGTCACTGTCCACGATACTACACTTTGGGTAGGAGTTAGTATAAATGCGATGATATGCAGATTGTTCACGGATGATGTAAATAATGTTCCATTCTTGGAGCTGCGCAAGGGGCTGTAAAGAGCCTCTGCCACCTAAAGCCACATGAAGACCTGAGCTTGGATGCCTAGAATTCATGTAACAATTGGGCAAGGCAGTTCTGGGGAGACAGAGACAGGAAGGTCTCTGGAGCTTGCAGACTAGCCAGACTAGCTGAAATGAATCGATGAGCTCTAAGTTTAGTGAGACACACTGTCTCAAAAAAATAAGGTGGAAAAAAAAATAAGGTGGAAAATGGCTGAGGAGAACATTGCCATCGACTTCTGGCCTCCACACACACGCATGTGCACACAAGTGAAACATGCATTGGCACTCACACATATACATATACACAAGTGTGTATACCGCCTCTACACACCACACACACATAGACTTGCAAAAAATTAGAGTTCCATTCTTGCATGGGCTTTCCATTTTCTGAGGGAAAGCAGTTACCTAGTTTGCTGCAGGCAGCTTGCCCGCTTAGATTTCCTTTGCTTATCAATGATTCTTCAGCCACACTCCGAAAGCACCACCGAACTCCTCCTGATAGAGTTCCCTGTCCAACCCCTGCAGCCCTCGGACCTCCCCTCGTAACTGGACTGCCTGCTCTCTAGTACTGCGGACAGATGTTGTTTCAATGGACTCCCTTCACCACGATCTGGGGAAGTCCTTTTGCTTCTTGGCATGATGGATTTCTTGTGTCCAGGTTTTAGGAGTTCCTGTCTTGGTTTGATGGGACATATCTTCAAGTTTGCTGACAAAATCGACATTGGACAGTTGAGACTTGGAATTTTTGAAAATGTCTTCATTTTGCATGTTCAATTACAGTTCATGTGGAATTATACAGAATCCAGAATTGTAAATAATCTTTCAGGTGTTTGAAGGCAACGCTTCTCTGCCTTTTTATTCCCTTATGCTACTGTTTAAATTAGCCCGTTGCCTTTCTCACTTATAACAATTTGTGCAAGGGAAATGGGAAAAAAGTGGAAAAAAAGTGAAAAAAGTGAATGGGAAAATGGATATTTTCCTTTCCCACGTCCCTCGAAGCACTTTGTCCTAAACACAGTTTTGAGAATTTTTTTACTGTTTCTTGTGTGGTCTCTTTCTCCTGTGAGTTTTTCCCCTTCCCCATGTGTTTGTTTTGGTCTCCATCTTGAAAAACAAAAGCCATCCTCAAATGCAGGGGATCAGGGCTCTCTTCTTATTCCAGAGTTAGACGCTGAAAAGACTGGAGCTGCCCAGATAGCACAGACCGTCCGGATGGCTTCACTCTACTATGGTCGTCTCTACCACTTGGGGCGGCATCCTTTCAAAGTGGCTGTCTAGTCATCCCTTCTTAGACTGGGATTTTCTGGTCTCATGCCTGGGATATAAAAGTCTGGTTTACAACATATGGGGAATAAAGACAGAAGGTTCCAAAATAAAAACAAATAAAAAAGAGAAAAAGGAGCATCTGTCAGACAGATTTTATTTTAGTCTCTTGGTATTTTCCTAAGGCTTTAATATCTCCACCTTCTTGACCAGTGACTCCGTCCTCTTCAACTAAGCCCATCAAAAGCTGAAGCTTCTTCAGGACTGACACTGGCTTGGCATTTACGCTGTATCTCTACTGCCTGACTACACGGCTTCATCTGTGTAATCTATATATACATATATGAAATCTACATATTTCAATTGGCATATTTGATAGGAACTTTCAGGTTAGTCTATACAGCTATCTAGTTCCTGACTTACAATCCACAAACCCACATCAATTCTGTACTCAGAACTCTCAGACAACTTGATCCAAGCTCCCTTTCTCTATGGCAAAAAAAAATATCACATAGTAGTCTGGTACCTTGTGTCTCCATTTCCAATATTATCCCCTTTTTGTGTTTGCTTTTATTTTTTCTTGGTTTTTGTGAGACAGGCTATAAGACATTACTGGCCTCAAGCTGGAAATCTCCCTGCCTCAGTGTTCTGAGTTCTTGGATTACAGGCATATTATCTCCTCTCAAGATTTCTCTAAAAATAATGGGTCATCTTTATTAATACAAATGCAGTTATGCTATAGAACTCCATTTTACAAACTATTTAAGAACTCAATATGGCTCAGGGAGGTGATCAGAAGCCTTATTCTTTCTTTATGAGCTTATTTCTAACACAATTCTGTTCACTTTAAGAGCTTGAGTGATACTTCTCTTTTTTCTTTTCATGAAAATTTCTCTTCCATTTTCCCACCTTTACCTGACATAATCTTTCCTTCTTTCTTTTATTTTTTTATTTTTTTTTGTGTGTGTAGGGTCTCGCTCTAGCCCAGGCTGACCTGGAATTCACTCTGTAGTCTCTGGCTGGCCTTGAATTCACGGTCATCCTCCTACCTCTGCCTCCTGAGTGCTAGGATTAAAGGTGTGTGCCCGGCTCTCCTTCTTTTTACTTGTGTTTGCCTAAGATTCTGTTTCACACAGCCTGCCTCACTCGGCATCTCAGCCAAACTGGCCCTGATGGTGCTGGTTATACAGCAGAATAGCTTGTTGCACTTAGGACAGGTGTACTTTTCTCTATAAAACTGGCTAGCTAAAAATATTTTTATTTATTTGAGAGAGACAGAGAGAAGGAGGGAGGAAAGAAGGAGAAAGAGGGAGAGAATGGGTTCACCCGAACCTATAGCCACTACAGACAAACTCTTGGCGCATGTGCCACTTTGTACGTCTGGCCTTACATGGGTACTAGGGAATCAAACCTGGGTTGGCAGGCTTAGCAAGCAAGTGCATTTAACCTCTGAGCCATATCCCCAGCCCAAGGATGGGCTTTCTAAATTCTTCTAAGCATTTTCAAATAACACATTAGAGTCATTAATTGCACCCATAACTTGTATGATTTCTTCATTTCTCCTAGTCTAGTGCCTGGCAGTGGAAGGCACTCAATGGACACTTTTTAATGCAAAGATTGAAGCGAAGGGGTACAAATACTGGGCACTGCCAGAAAGTATGTTGATTAATTTTCCTCTAAAGGGACTGTTTAAGCAAGCAAGTTTCAGAGACCTGTAAATCCATATAATATATGAAAGGGTTTATTTGTATTTAAATATGTACTTTTCCCCTAGAGACTGAACCCAGAGGATTCTACCACTTAGCTTCTAGAGGATTCTTGACTGCCAGAGCTGAAAGGACAAACAACAGACAAGTAGGCAATGTTGGTATCTCTTGCAAAACGTGTTCATCCCACCATCCAAAGCAAAACGGGATTTCCTGTTATTAAACCTCAGTTCTTGAGATTCTTCCATGCCCATGACAAATCTTGGTTTCAAATGTCAGAGTTAATCCAGCGATCAGGGCTTTAAGCCTTGGGCAAGGTAAGTGTGTGTGAAGATCAAACGCACTGACAAGGTCAGGAAAAGAACTGGAGAATAATACCCTTTCCTTCTTTGCCAACATGTAACCATGGCTTTCTCAAAATGACCGTGCCTAGTAAGAGATCTCTAAATGACACGGGAACTGATGGACAGACGAATGCTCTCGGGCAAAAAGCTTCTTCTCCCAGTAAGTTCGTCTTCCACGGACTACGCCCGTGAAGAGATCCTACGACAACTCTCCCACAAAAGTGTCTCTGCTTTTTACCAAAAGCCAAAAGAACATTGATCTCTGTGTAGAAATCTTTATGGCCAAGTTTGGGAAGCGGACATGCGCCGATTTCAAGCAATCAGTTTGGGGAAACTGTATACATTTTTGGTGTATCTTAGAAAAATTTGATAAATTCACAATTTCAAACTTCTTATATGGCTGGCTGCTTAACGTGTGTCCTAGTTTTATGTATGGAGTGTGAGCAATTTATATTAATGATTAAAGATAAATAAGCATCCTGTTGAGGAGACAAACAGAAATCACGTGTTAAAATCATGCCTAGGACCAATAGCTTCTGGTGGGCACTGGACACCCTCCTCCCCAGGACTGCACCTAACTTACCGCCTCCTGGTAGGCTGCATGGAGTCATTGTCGCTTCCACAGGAGGTGTTCCGACGACGAGCATTTGGGAACTTGGGTGACTTAGTGCGGTCATTGGGCGAGTTGTAGAGTCCGCTGGAGTGAAAGAGGAATTTCGGTTAACATGTCAACTAGGAGGTTCTTATAAAAACTATTGAAATAAGGAAGCCATCACTAATGTCATTTAGGTTTTTCAGAAATATTATCTCCCTCTAAACTACCATAAAGACCTTTAGGGGGTTTCCTTCTGTCTTTCTAGGAAAAGGTTTCATGCCATGAAACACATTACTGGTTTCCAGTTCAGAAACTCCCACCAGCCAAGCTGATCAGGACTCTGTCTGAGGCGCTGCTGTGACCAGCCCCCCAGAGTGGACTTTCTGGGTTCTGTGAGCTGCAACTGCTAAGCCAAACCACTCTTCTGCACAAAGTCAGGAGCCTAGTTACCTCTGGGGGCCATTTTCTTCCCATGGTGGATGACATTTACTTCTTTGGGCGTCAGGGCTGTTTTCATTCTTTGCTTTCTTAAAGCTTTAATAATAATAGGGAAAAGAAAAAAATTAACCAGAAAGAAAAAGAAGTGAAATTACTAATTTATCCAGTAAAATTACTTAACACAGGTCAAGGTGTGTACAGACATGCATCTGCTTATCCAAAGCTGGCACTCATTGCAGAAAGAATGGAGGCAGCTGCCTGATGGATAACTAAGGCTCCTCTCTGCAGGTAGTTATACTGCTTTAGGTCAATGGAAGCCAGTCCAGCAGTCATTAAGAAAAGTCCAAGATTCGACTAAAGACAGAAAGCAAGGGCAGCTAGCGAGTGGAGAAAAGCAGCCAGCAGAGGAGGAAGGGAGCCTGGGCCACCCTGGCTCCCAAGGCCAGCCCTCCCGGCTCTGGAGCAGGCTCAAGATCCCCAAGCTGACCTCTCCAGCTTCCGTTGCCCCATCCTGGATTCATCCTTCCACATCAAATTGACTTTGAATGTTATTTCCTGACCTACTATCATCTTTCTGCCCTCAGAACATAAATATAACTGAGTTGTTATTCAATCCTAACAAATTGTTTTAGAAACATCTAGGGGACAGGGGAAGGGATCAGCTGAGAAAGGTGTGAGTTGCTTTTCACTTCCTCAGGAGTCTTGGCTTACAGACAGTTCCTTAACTTCTAATCCACTCTAGCTCTGGTTTCTGGAGGGATCCTCAGTATATGAAATTGTCATAGATCTCATAGGCTCAGTAGATAGTAGGTATGTTTTCTATATGAACAATGTGTTGTTTAATGACTTAAATGATTTAAAAGTACTTTTATTTATTTGCACAGAGAGAAGAGGACGAGGTGGAGGGAGAGGGAGGGAGAGACTGAGAAAAGATCTAGGAAGAGGAATTGCGAGCAGATGGGTTTTAAAGAATAATGAAATTTGGAGTTGCACATTAACTGCATTCTCTCCCTAAGCTATTTATCTGGAGCCTCTGTGGGAATTTAGAAGTCCTTCAGTATCAGGACTATTTCAAGCATTGAGCCAAAGAGAAGACTGAACTCCTTCAGTATGTCCTCTAAGGCTTGGGATCTGAATTTCACAGAAGATCAGTGTTCGTATGTTGGACAGATCATAAGCATTCTCTGGACATGCAGACGAAGCTTCCTTCACCCACAGCTGTGAGGCCAACTAGGGAAACACAGTAAGCGATAACATTCCAAACAGATCCTCTGTAAGGATAATGTCTCGGAAGTAAAGAGAACAGAGACAAAACACTGCTGAAAACATCACAATTCTGAGAATTCTAATTTCATAAAATGATCTTTCTGGGAAATTATAAGAGATACTCCTCCAAAGTAGCTGCAGTCAGCTAACAAAAGATGAAGTAGCTGATCTGTGTCTTTGCAGGTCACATGTCTCTGACTGCTGGGACCCTCCATGATGCAAATGGGACAGTCTCTGCAGAGAAGGCGAACTCATGAAAGCGGCTCATTGTACGTCGATAACGCTGCTCCAAGAACATAATTGCAGACAGGAACAAATGACCGAATGAAACTGTCTTAACAGAGAACAAGGCTGATCTTTCAGGAAGCAATCCCTGTCATGTATTAAGAGAAGGTTTTTCCACTGGGAATATAGTGGGGAAATTGATGCAGAGGACCATGACAAGTATTCATACAGAATACTCTAAATGCTATAACCCCTCTTCCAGGGCCACCGTTCAGAATGCCACTGCAATGAACGCAGCACATTAAAAATAAATGTCATCTCCTTTACTTCACAAGTCCTTCAGTTACTCCATTACATCATGCCATCTTAAGGATCACATGGAATTTTCACTCTGAGAAAGCAGACTATATACAATCTGTGGAAGAAAGAACACGTTCTTCACTGAGAGAGGCACATAACTCACGGACACCGTGAAATGTTCTCTGGCTCAGAAACTGCTTCCTATAACCAAACCACGAGGTTAAAACTGCTAGTTAATTGTCAGAGTGAAAAGATTCTTAGTCGTGCAAAGAGTGTCTAGGACAACATGTAGTGGTGCACACTGACCTTTTCATTGGGGAGGGTGCAATAATTTTAGTTGTTCCTTCCTTCTCTCCGTTTTCCATGTTGGCAGTTATCCGGTTTATGCTGCTTGATCCTAGTAGCAAAAGAAGGGAAGAAAGATGGCAAAGATAAAGGAGGTAGCAAGAAGGAAGACTCAAAGAAGAAGACATACTTTCCAATGCAATTTTAGGACTTTGTGGCATTTTTAATTGCTCAAATGCAGTTCCAAGTAATCTCCATAAACCTGAGGTGTTATTTTCTGACACATACGAAGCCTTTAACATAACACTGTCGCAGAAGTCTAAGCTATGACCTTTAAGTATTACTATAGGCTGTGAAAATAAGATTCTAAGATATTCAGTA
Source organism: Zapus hudsonius (assembly GCA_004024765.1). Taxonomy (NCBI): domain Eukaryota; kingdom Metazoa; phylum Chordata; class Mammalia; order Rodentia; family Dipodidae; genus Zapus; species Zapus hudsonius. Next base: position 46,852 of record PVHP010002927.1, on the reverse strand, counting down.
ACATATATTGGAATGTAAAACATAATAATGAGTTCTATGTAACAATGGGAAGATTTTCACATCATGACAGACCCCATTTGAGATCAAACCAAATAAATTCAAATCTAAAAACATTCCAACTCATAATGAAAATGGCAAAAAGAGTAACATCAATGTAACACGTATAATTCCCATACAAGAAGTCTTCAGGGCTTGGATGTAGCTCAGTTGGTAGAGTGTTTGTTAGCTCACATGAAAGCCTTGAACTTGATCCCCAGCACCTCATAACACGGGCATGGTAGTACTGGGTTGTAACCCCAGCACATGGGAGGTAGAAGCAAGAGGATCGAGGATTCAAGGCCAACCTCAGCTACATTGAGAGTTCTAGGCCAGCCTGGGCTACACAAAACCCTGTCACAAACAAACTTTTATAATTTTTTAAAAATGAAACATACCTCTAAAACTGATTTCAAGTTTATCCCACGGATGTGTGTACATGCTCGAGGGACCAGCAGAGGGAGCCCACAGCAGCCCTGAAGCTGGGATTGGTCATGAGCATAAAGGCGGTCTGATCTCAGGGCAGAGCATGGTGAGCTCACAGGAGGGAGGTGAGTGACTGCAGTGAGGCCTCTTCTGCAGTGTGAACGCGGCTTTGTGAGGAGGCAGCTTGGATGGCCAGGTTAGTCAGCCAGCAGGGATGTCCACAGGCCTCACCCATGCAGGTCCACATGGCAGGAGGGTTTATTTCCCTTAGGGCTGCTCTTCAGTCAGAGCACCCGAGTCCCATGGATGCTCCTGGCTGACCAATGAGGATTTGAGTTGTGGACACACATGCTAATATTTGAGTGCTTACTGTTCTAAATAAACTATGTCTATTTATGTAATCTTCAAAATAGTCTGTTTGTTTGTTTGTTTGTTTGTTTGTTTGTTTGTCGAGGTAGGGTCTTGCTCTGGCCTAGGCTGACCTGGAATTTACTATGTAGTCTCAGGCTGTCCTGGAACTCATGGCGATCCTCCTACCTCTGCCTCCCGAGTGCTGGGAGGCATGTGCCACCATGCCTGGCTAAGAGTCTTATAAAGTAGATACTAACATTACCCATGTTACAGACAGGGAACAATGGACCATTAAGCCCTTAGCTCAGCTTTGACACAGAGTAGTTTAGCCATGGAGATTCTCACCCATAACACAGTTTTCCATCTACCAAATAGTCCTCCTACAAATAGTCCAAAAGTCCGTCTAAAATACAGGTCGGAGAACAAGTCAAAGGGATGTTTAATGAAAAGACCAGTTAATAAGCAATTAAGAACTCTTTCTCTCTAGGAAAGCCAAGATAGAAACATGAGAGATACATATGAGCACCCCAAGTGAACTATGCTCTCATTTTGATATCCTGATATGGAATAGAGGAGTCAAAGATATTTGTGGCTCTCTTGGTGTGTCCGCCCAAGCTAAAGTCAGTACCAGGAACCGAACCTCCTCTGGAGTCCAGGAATCAGAAGATAACACACTGGAGGACATTTCACCAGGATGAAAAATAGGACACAATCAATTCCCTTGCACCACCCCACGTGTATCCAACACCAGCGATGTCAGTGTTTTAAGTCACTTTTGTCATGGCCACCATGACCACGGACTAAATCAAACTTTCCAAAGTGTAGGCACAGATTTAGAATGGAGTTGCTTCTTGTACGTGGACCTGTGTGGGCACAGCTCTGAGGCAGTGGCAGAAGGTACTAACTCATTAGTGACCCAGACAGTAGGTGTGTCCTAATGTCAGTATTTTCATTGTACTAACAAACTTTATTGAAATGTGATTCTATTCCCAACAAGTATTACTAAATATCCATGCTGGAGGAAGAAGGGACCAATATACAGTGCCAGTAAAATCAGTTGCAAAAAGCTGAGGGGACTGGGGAGATCGCTCAGTCAGTAAAGCCTTTGCAAGTTTGAGGACCAGAGTTTGATCCCCAGTGAGCACATCAAATGCTGGGCTTGGTGGCGCATGCCCATAATCCCAGTGCCATGGAAACAGGCAGATCCCTGGAGCTCCCAGGCCAGCCAGTCTAATGAGTGAGCCCCAGGCCAATGAGAGACCCTGTCTCAAAAAGAGGTGATGGTGTCTCCCTGTGTATTCAGCATAAGAATCAAGCAAATTTGCTCCACCTCATCTCTATTGAAAGACTAGTCTTTTCAAAGAACCCTTTACTTGGGGAAGATGAGGGTAAACACTTTCCTCTAGTTTCCTTTCAGCCATAGCTTCCAAAATTTAAAAAATCAGGTAGACAATAAAAATTATAATGTTTAATATGAAATACAAGATGGATGATTGCCACAGAGTTGCAGAGAAAAACAAAACAAAACAAAACTCGCTCACAGATACAATCAGAACGGCCAGACTGAAAATTAACTGTCAGCAGCTGTCAGGACTAATTTACCAACATAACTATCATATAACTCCTGATATCCTGTAAATGAGATAAAGCATTGTCAGGAATACAATCAGAAATCAAATTCATGGTTCTTTCATATTCAAAATTGTGAATGACTTTTCAGCACTGATATCATCATCTTTTTAAATGTGCTAAAAATATGTCTCCCCTAGGTCACAACTATGTTCCTTGGACAAGCCTGGATTTTAAAATCTTTATTAGGAAGATAAGGCCACATGAGGAAAAACCACTTACATGGATTTACTTGCTGGAAATACTTCTTACATACCTGTCCGTACACAAATCTTATTCAGCCCTTAACCAGTATTTATCAGCTTTCCTTTTATTACTAAATATTCCTATAAAAGAGCCATACTTTTAAATGATTACATTTTCAACCATCTTCCTAATTAGTTTAAATTCGTAAGATTTTTGCTGCACAAGCATTTGAGGACAAAGCCAGCCAACTGAGTAAAGCTAGAATACGTAGTTATTGACATACAATGGCGAGAAGCCTGGGATCTAAACTCTAGGTTTACTGCCTTTCCAAGTTCCCAATGTGCAACACTAACTGTATTTTCCTTTGGCAAACTTTTCCTCATTCATCACTCCACCTTCCAGAATCATCTTATATATGAACTCAGGCTATTAGACCACAGAAGCCATCTGCAAATCCATCCCACTAAAGGGCCCGTGGCCTCATTCCACAAAACGGCTCCATTCATTCATTCATTCATTCATTCATTCATTTATAGGGTCTCATTTCAGCCCAGGCTGACCTGGAAATCACTATGTAGTCTCAGGGTGGCCTTGAACTCATGGTGATCCTCCTACCTCTGCCTCCCCAGTGCTGGGATTAAAGGCGTGTGCCACCACGCCCAGCAACAGCTCCATTATAAAGACTAGAGGAGAGGCCAAATAGTATCTTTGAAAACTGGCCAAGAGTGATGGACCTTCAGGAACCACCCCAGGAGAGAGCTGAGGTTGGAGAACTTCCCTCCCTAAAACACACAGACAACTGTTTTCCTTGACAAGTGTAACAGACGTATTGAAGAGTACAATACACACAAAATAGCTTAACAAATTTTAGAAAGTAAACTATTTCACCCCCTCAAGAATGAAAATGAGGGCAAGTTTTCTATATTTCACAAACCAAGCCATTTGGAATAGTTCTTTTGTTTTTGCTTTCTTTCTTTCTTTATTTTCTTTCCTTTCTTTTCCTTCCTTCCTTCCTCTCTCTCTCTCTCTCTCTCTCTCTCTCTCTCTCTCTCTCTCTCTCTCTCTCTCTCTCTTTTCTGGCAGCATCTCATACTGTAGCCCAAGCTGGCCTCAAAATTATAACCAATCTTCCAGCATCAGTCTCCCAAATGCTGAAATTACAAGTGTAAACCACTACAGCCTTCAAGTATCTGAGGCTGGCCTTGAACTCCTAATCTTCCTTCCTGCCCCGCCCCCCCTTGCTGGTACTACAGGCATGAACTACCACACCTGGCTATGCTGAGCTCGTTTGAGATAATTCTTTATTTTTCAAAGTTCAGTTGTTCACATCTCAAAATTATACCATAGGCAAGAAAAATCTACTAATTTTAAAAACTTAAAGAAAATCAGTGAGGCTTTAAATCTTAATAAGTGAAAGGATACATGACTGCCAGCAGAGTCTCATTTATGGGTGAAACTCACCAAAAATCCATTACAAGAAGAGATACACTATTGCTTATAGCATTTTTCCACTGGAAAGGACAAATTTAGGATGGTGTTATAATAGTTACCAAGTCTCAAACGTAGTATCAGAACAAAAAAGCCCAGATGCAGTAGTATGAGGGAACTGGGCAAGGGGACATGCAGTCATAGATCCTTCAGAACAGACAAGGCCTCTGCCTCCTGCTAGAGCAGGCTGATGTTTTCAATCATCGCCACAGAGCCATCTCAAGCCGAGATTAGTGACTGACACATCTAAGCACATCTATATATTTCTTTAGAAAAAGTAACAGCAAACCTACTGAGACCACTTAGAATTCATCAAAGAGGCCATTTCACTTAAGAAAAAAAGACAGAGGAAAGGCTGGGAAGCCAGCCTATCTCAAAATTAAAAAAAAAAAAGGGCAGTGCGTACACATACATGCACACACCCATGCCTGCACACACAGATGACAAAGGAAGCCTGGCATAGTGGTACACGGCTATGATCCTAACATGTTGGAGGTGGAGGCAGGAGAATTACTGCAAGCTCAAGGTCAGTTTAGTGTCTACATGGTGAGTTCCAGACAAGCCAGGGCTGCAAAATAAGACCCTATGTCTAAAGAACAGTAACCAAATGAGAAAAGATGCCCTGTTCAAGAGGCGGGCTGTTTTATGAAAGGTAAATTTGTCAGAAGATTGGTACAGTTCATAAATGAACCAATTCAAGTTTACAATTTGTGATTTTTGTTTCTACACAGACACTCAGGACCCACGTGCTTCAGGTTTAGATCACACAAAAATGCCAGTGTCAGAGCTCCAGAGTCTGATTTGTACACCTTCAACACGTGTGTGGGCACACTTCCAGCCTGTGTACATCCACCCACTACTAGGCTTTGGTGTGGTTGGCTTCTGTTCACACTTCAGTGACCCTTTCCTTCAGGTCAGGCAGAGTGGCTGTAAGAAAACAGATCAACTTCCCAGGATTTATTTAGCTAATTGATTTGAGGGCACTTCTTTATATCTGTGATGTCAAGAATTGGTAATGGGGGGGGGCTAGAGAGATGGCTTAGCAGTTAAGGCGTTTCCTGCAAAGCAGAAGGACCCAAGTTCAATTCCCCAGGACCCACATAAAGCCAGATGCACAAGGTGGCACATGTGTCTGGAGTTTGTTTGCAGTGACTTAAAGCCCTGATGCAGTCATTTTATGTCTCTCAAATGACTTAAAACTCAATCCACCATGACTCAGGGAACTGAGCAGAAGAGGGGGCAGAAAGAATGTAAGAGCCATAGTGGGGGAGAATATCCAGAGACATTGCAACAACGCACTAAGCAGGTTTGTGTTGGGGGACTGGCTACCTCTTTCTACAGCCTACTCCATGGACTCATCCAGTATGCCCAACGAGGAGGATCCCCAGTGGGTTGGGTACAGGGAGGAGGGAAATAAGGGTATCATCATAAGATTTGCTCATACAATGTATCTAATTATGGATAATAAAAGATATCAATTAAAAATAAAGTTAAAAAATAAATTTTTAAAAATTTAAAAGAATTGGTAATAGGTATACATGCATTTCCAGTTATAAAACCACTTGCATTTTACTGAGTTGTACAAAACTTGGCATCTATCAACTTAAATCTTTGATGTTGCTTAAATGCTGTCATTGCTATTGAAGTGAGAATAAACAGGTGGCATAAAGTAAAAAAAAAAGTTTGTCAAATGGGAATACTTTATTTTGATGTACAGAAAAAAAACAGCTACTGAATGACCAAGGTTTTTGATCTTAATAATATCCTTTAAACCCCTAAAATATCAATTTGTAAAATTTTAGGATTAGTTTTGTCATTTAATCATATTTTATTTACACACAACTATTAAGACAAAAATTACGAAAGAGTATAGCCTTTTTTCCACACAAATCTTTTTTTGTTGTTGTTTTTGGTTTTTCGAGGTAGGGTCTCGCTCTAGTCCAGGCTGACCTGGAATTCACTATGTAGTCTCAGGGTGGCCTTGAACTCATGGCAATCCTACCTCTGCCTCCCAAGTGCTGGGATTAAAGGTGTGAGCCACCACACCCAGCTTTTCCACACAAAACTTTATTGGGTTTCAACAAAGACAACCTGACTCATTTATCCCAGTAAAACCTATCTGAAGAAATATGATAATCATGGGTAAGAATGAGCTATTCATTGGAGCTCTATTTTATCTTTATTTCTCACACTGGCACTACAAAGTCACTTTGCCTAGTGTCACCAATTTTATACTGGGAAAAAATGGCAGAAAGTCTAGCTAATTAGCAAAACAAAAGATAATTTTTTTTCTTTAATTTTTTGGTTTTTTGAGGTAGGGTCTCACTCTAGCCCCGGCTGACCTGGAATTCACTCTGTAGTCTCAGGATGGCCTCGAACTCATGGCAATCCTCCTACTTCTGCCTCCCGAGTGCTGGGATTAAAGGCGTGCGCCACCACGCCCGGCTCAGAAGATAATTTTTCTTTTTTTTTTTTAATTAATTTATTTATTTTAATTTATGGTCCATAATGAGTTACAACATTTAGTGGGCAAACAATGAGTTGTTATCCCCAATTCCCCGCTGCCCTCCCCCAGAAGATAATTTTTCTAACACCACAAATTATGGTCAAAAAAATGGCAAAGTTTATATATCTTTTTTCTTATCACAAAAGATTTTTATTTGGTAGAACACACACTTACTGAAATGCAAAACAAAACCAAGTTTTGAAAACATCATCTGGAAAATATAAATGCTTTAATGTCCAATGGCCAATTATTTAAAGTTCAAATGCTTGATGCTGAAGCATTCATCCCAAAGAGGCTTCCAGATCCCTGCCTGTCTTAAGAGTTTCCGGCTTCAAAGTCCCAAGAGAGTAATTTAACCTTCTTACCATAAATACACAGACTTTTAAAATGTCAATTTGCTACATGTCCACTGCAAGATGAAACAAGGTATTCTGCGAAGGCCTGGAGGGTAGATTGTAAAGATGGGTGTGGCTGGGAAGATGTTAGGAAAGTTAAGTCTATGCACAAAAGATCCTCTCCAAACTGGACTGCATCCAATGTCCTCTTCCCAACACAGTCCTCTGCTGATAGTCGGCTGCCATCACTACCAGCAGGAGGAGGTGCAGACAGAAGTTGGATGGATATGAAAGCACCCACTGAGAGACAGCCATGGATGCTCTCTTCCTTGTGAGTCAGGAGGCCAGATTCGAATCCAAGAAAGGCCTTGCTCACTTCCTTATGCCCTCAGGAGAGAACAATTATTTGAAGACTTGTAAATGCTACCAGTGTTAGAGAGACCACCGCCTATGGCAAAACAGTGAGGGTTCATTTTCTTCATGCCTCTGGACCCAGTGACAATACCTATCTGTGAATGGTTGACCGAAATCAAAAACACCTCAGGAAACTTGGATACTAAATGTTTTACTCCCTGTGACACACATTGTCACGTGGTACCCAAGTGCTACAAGGCACTGGTAACTTGGCCAAGCTCAAAAGAACAATACAATTTGGAACAGCATATACCAAACCTTCCCCAGCCACCTTCTCCCAAACCCACAAGTGAGGCCGTTGGTATAGGGCAGGCCATCACTCTATATCTGGCCTACAGCCGGGTCTGTTTTAGAAAGTCCTGACACTCATGGCTTCAGAGTTTTGTTTTGTTTTTTGGTGAGACTGTAATAGCATACCAACTAAATACGGAGTGCATCTAATTGTAAAAAAGTTTTGCTCTTAAAGGGTTTTGTTTAAAGGAAAACATGAAAATCTTTTCCCTTGTCCGCTTCCATGTTTTAGCTCCTATGAGGCTAAGCTCAGTGGTATTTTTTACACAAGTAATCACTGTACAGGAAATCTGTTAAACTCTACATCTCAGTGCATGTACCTCAGATGAACAATAACATTGCTCCATAGAAGTTCCAATGCTGACTAGGGAAAGGGCTTAGTGGTACAGCACCCGCCCCACCTGCACAGGCCTGTGTTCTAGCCACGGGAGCTCTAGGGAAGGGAGAACTGGAAGTTCAGGAAGGGAGGAAAGTAATTTATTTTAAATGCTATCAAAGGATACAATATGTACATTTTAATGTGGAGCAGTCTCAGGACATTAAATGTACCCAGTATATGAAAATATCAGAATTTTATGTGCTATTATCTTTAAAAATACTTGAAATGGTTTAGCAGAAGTTAAATAATAACCTTTGACCTTAGTTTTGTATAGAAATTCCACATCAACAAAAGTGTATCTGTATTATAGTTTATGTTTAAAGGTTTTGCAGCTCAAATTTATTTTAACTGACACATAACATAAAACCTGCACATATTAATGTATAGCTTTTAAAAATACGTGTATTTTATTTGCAAGAAGAGATCAAATGCGCCATTTTGTGTATCTTGGCTTTATGTGGGTACTGGGGAATTGAACCAGGGTTGTTAGGCTTTGCAGGCAAGCGCCTTAACTGCTGAGCCATTTCTGCAGTCCTAAAGGATAACTTTTTATGTTTACACACATGTATATATTGTATAGAGTTTAAATGAGGTTAAATAACTATAACAACATCTACCATTCATGGTTCTTGGAACTTTTAGAAACCTGTATATGTTAGATATAGTCACCATGCTGTACAACATCGCACCAAAATTTCTGGCTCCTACCCAATTGTATTTAGTACCTGCAGATCAGCTAACCCTCTTCCCTCTGCACTGCTTTTGCTAACCTCAGGGTTCTTTTCAGGCTCTGGGTATGAATAAGACCACGCGATGTTTATATCCTGCAGCTTCACTGAAAGTGTTTATTAAGTCCAAGAGTTTTCTTGCAGTCTATAGGATCCCTGATGTATAGAATCATGCCATCTGCAAACAAGGATAGTTTCCTTTCTTTCCTGCTTTCATCCCTTTTCTATCCTTCGGCCTTATTGCTCTAGCTAAAACTTCAAGGGCTATATTAAATAATGGAGACAGTGTGCACTCTTGTTTCAGTTTTTAGAGGAAATGTTTTTAGTTTTTCTACATTCAGAATAATGTTGGCTATTAATACTCACCCACCACGACTCAGGGAACTGAGTGGAAGAGGGGGCAGAAAGATTGTGAGAGCCATGGTGGGGGAGATTATCAGAGGCATGGCACCCCTCAGTAACAACACATTTGGGAGAGGAGAACCCGGCTGAATACTAGGCTATCCATGGTCCCCTACCACAAAGACTGATCCAGATAACCCACGGAGGATGATATCTAGCTGATTGGGGATGAGGAAGAGGGGCATTGGGGAACTGGGGGATAACAACTCATTGTTTGCCCATTAAATAATGTAACTCATTATGGACAATTAAAAAAAAAGAATAATGTTGGCTATAGGTTTGGCATATGCAGCCTTTACTACTTTGAGATATAGTCCACCTATTTCTAATTTCTCCAGAACTTTCATCATGAAAGCATGTTGAACTTTGTCAAATGTCTTCTCTGTATCTATAGAGATAATCATGATTTATGCTCTTTAGTTTACATTTATCAATTTCTGTATGTTGAACCACCCTTGTATCGCTGGGATGAAACCTACTTGGTCATGATGTGTAATAACCTTAATGTGTTCTTGAATTCTGTTTACAAGTATTTTGCCAAAAATTTTTCTCATCAGGGAAATAAATTGGTCTGCAGGTTTATTTTGTGTATGTGTGCACGTCTTTACCAGGTTTTGCTATCAGGATAATATTGGCTTTATAAAATGAGTTGGTTAGTACTTGTGGAACAGTTTGAAAAGCGTTGGTATTAGATCTTCCATAGGAGTTTGACAGAATTCGGCAGTGTATCCATCTGGCCCTGGGCTTTTCTTTGAGGAGACTTAAATCCCTGCTGCAATCTCATTGCTCATTATGAGTCTGTTCAAATTATATTTTCTGGCTTTAATTGTGGTGGATCATATGCATTTAGAGATCTACACAGTTCTAGGTTTTCAAACTTACCAGAACATGGCCCGTATAATATTCCCTAAAGATATTCTCTATTTCCACTGCTGTCCCTTGTAATAACTCCTTTTTCAAATTTATTTGGGTCTTCTCTTTTTGGGGGTCAGTTTTGCTAGGGTTTGTCATCTTAAGTTTTTCAAAGAACCAACTCTATGATTTTGTGTATTGGTTTCTTAAGTCTCTATTTCATTAATTCCTGCCCTGATTTAATTTCTTGTTATCTACTGGGTTTAGAATTGTTTTCCAGCACCTTAGATTATTTTGGATCTCTCCAAATTTTTAATGTGTACTCTTATGGCTATAAACTTTCCTCTTGGAACCGCCTTGATTGGACTCCAGAGTGACTGGTAGGGTGTGTTATCAATTTCCTTCATTACTAGAAAATTGTTCATTTCCTTCTTGATTTCTTCAATAACCCACTGTTCATTCCAAAATGTACTGTTTATTCTCTCAAGTATTTGTGTCATTGCTAAGGTTTCTTTTGCTGTTAATGTCTAGTTTTATTTCACTGTGGGCTAATAGAATGAAAGATTATCTCAATTTTTTTCTATTCGTGAAGGCTTCCTTTATGACTTGTGATTTGGTCAACCTTGGGGTAGCTTTTGCTTATCACTGAGAAGAATGTGAATTCCCTATCTCTTGAATGGGATGTTTTGTAGATATTTTAAATCCCACTGATCTGTGGTATACGTTAGCTCTGAAGCATCTTTGCCGATTTTTAGTTTGGAGGACCTATGTAAATATGTGAGGTACTACAGTCTCCAACTATCATTATGTCTGCACCTAAGGGACATTTTACATCTTTCAGTATTTATGAAGTTGGGAGCCCCACTATTGGGTGCATAAATGTTTAAAAATGTTATTCTTTTCTTGATGAATTGTTCCCTTTATTAGAATGGAGTGTCCCTCTCTGATTCTTTTGATTAGCTCTGAAGTCTACTTTGCCAGACGTAAGACTAATCACTCTTTATTTTACGTTTCCATTTGCTTGACAGGTTACTTTCCATCCATTGACAGTTTGTGAATGTCTGTATTGAGTTGCCTGTGAAATCTAAAATTTGGCTTCTTGAATGTATCCCAGACTTTCTTGGAAATGTTTTTCAGGTTCCTTGATGTTTATCTCATGTGTCTGTGCAAATTATTGTCTTGACTTTGTCCTCCATCTCTGAATTATGGCTTTGAGCATGGTCTTCCTATTGATAATACTTTGCTCTGAATTTCATTTGAGTGACCATTTCTTTCATTTCTAGAATTGCTACTTGGTTATTTTTCAGTGTTTCTATTTCCTTGCTGAATTTAACTACCATGTTTTATGTTTTCTCCTAGCATTTTCTTACAGTCCCATTCACTTTGGAGACAGTCAAGATCTTGAATGGATTTTCTTAGTTCATTCATCTGGTTCTCTGACCTTCTATGTGGTCATTGATCCTTTTTAGAAGTAGGGCTCTGAATTCTTTGACACGTTCCCCCCTCTCAGTGGTTATGCCTTCTGTTATAGGGGAGTTAGGAGGCTGGGAATGGGCCGAGGTTGGTTGATCCCTCATATTTATATTGCAACTGAACCAGATTCAGTTTCTCCCTCTTTTCAATCCCAGTTGATGGTTTGTATTCTGTGGGACTTTCAATAAACTACTCCATGGGGGGTGGGATTAGAGTGCTCACCTATTACCTAGTTGTGCTTAGCTATAGATGACCATTTTTTGCCATTTTTAGCCCTGTGACCCTGGGTGGAGCTTACAAGTAGAGGATGTCATATAGGCTGTAGTTCTCCAGTTTGGGTCAGGTGAGTGGGCTGGGTGCAGGGTCTTCCTTCTGTTAGTAGTGTTGGCTTGCAGGATGGGTGCTGGGGCCATTTGTGTGGATGTGTAGCAGTCTCGCCCATGCCCACCTCACTGGAGTCCCAAAGGTCTGCACAGACCGGGGTTCACAAGCATGACTGGTTGCTTCCTTTGGGTCTGGAGATGTGTGTGCACTGGGAGGGACAGGCCTGGCTGGCTGTTCCCCACTATCTTTATACGTATGTATGTACATACATACTTTTAAAAAATCATAGCCATTCTTAGTGGTGTGAAGTGATATGCCATTGTCATTTTGACTTGGATTTCCCTGCTAATAATTGTGAGCATTTTTCCATATTACTGTTGGCTGCCTGTATGTCTTTTTCTTTTTTTTTTTCTTTTGTTTTTTTGAGGTAGGGTCTCGCTCTAGTCCAGGCTGACCTGGAATTCACTCTGTAGTCTCAGGACGGCCTTGAACTCATGGCAATCCTCCTACCTCTGCCTCCTGAGTGCTGGGATTAAAGGCGTACGCCACCACACCCGGCTCTGTATGTCTTCTTTTAAGAAGTAACTGTTTCAATCCAGTGCTCACTTCTTAAAAAATATTTTATTTGAGAAACAGAGAAAGAGGCAATGAGATGCAGGGGCACCAGGACTTCTTGCTACTGTGAATGAACTCCAGATGCATGCATTACTAGTGCATCCAGCTTTATGTGGGCATTGGGGATGCAAACCCAGTGGGGTAGTTTTGAATAAATGTCCCCCAATAGAACTTATTCTAATTGTGTTTATTAAATTGTTAATTGTCTCCAGGCTTCTGGCTAGAGGAAGTGTCACTTTGGCCTGGCCTCCTAGGGTCATGACACCCTTTCTAAAATAGATGCAAAATTCTAGGGATACATATGCAAAACAGCAGCCAGAACCCCAGGTCTGGCAGTTCTGCATTTTGTGAGTCACAGTGTGCTTGCTTGCTTGCTTCTGGAGGTGCTGGGCTGTCTCTGTCTCTGCTTGGATCTGTGAAAGGGAGCCAGCCTTTTTCCTTAACTTCCCCTGGGTCTGTTACTTCAATAAATACTTTCCTCCCCAAAATTGTGCCTGGTGTGGAGATTCATCCCAGCGGCGTGTGCCTGACTATGACACCCAGCCAATCAGGCTTTCCAAGCAAGCGCCTTTAACTGCTGAACCATCTCTTCAGTGGTTTTTATTCAGGTTGCTTTTGTTGGTTTATTGGTAGTTTTGTTTTTGCTAGCTTCTCAAGTTCTTGACATATTCTGGATATTAATATTTTGTCAGATCAATTGTTTATGAATATTTTCTTCTGTTCTTTGGGTTAACCTTGCACTGAGTTGATTGTGTCACTGGCTGTGAGAAGTTTTCAGTTTGGTGTAATCCTACTTGTCTATTCTTGCTTTGTTTCCTGTGGCACTGGGGGGGGGGGGACTTCTCCATCCCAATGCCCTGAAGCATTTTAACAGTACTCTGCTTCAGGACACATTTTTTTCATTTTTAATTTTTTTCTTTATTATCCATAATTAGATACATTGAATGAGCAAGTAATGAGTTGATATCCCCAATTCCCCAATTTCTCTCTTCCTTGTCCCCAATCAGCTGGATATCCTCCTTCGTGGGTAGTCTGGATCAGTCCATGTGGTAGGGGGTTATGGAAAGCCTAGGAGTCAACCCAGTTCCTCCCCCCTTTGTATGTTGTTAGGGGATCTTTGGGGGGGGAACTGGAAAGAAAAAGGCAGGCAGAGAAAGTACGGGCACTCCAGGGCTTCCTGTCACTGCAAAGGAACTCCAGATGCATATATATGGGCACTGCGGAATGGAAGCCAGGCTGTCAGACTTAGCAATCATGTGCTTTTAATGGTTGAGCCATCTCTCCAGCCCAAGACACATCTTTAATTCACTTCAGATGACTTTTGTAACAGGTGGGAGATAGGAGTCTCATTTTCCTCTTCTGGTTGTGGATACTCAATTATCCAAGCACTATTTTTGAAAGGATACAGCCATCCTTAATAACTTTGTTGAAAATCAGTTCAGTGTAAATGTACGCACTTACTTCAGAGCTCTCTATTCTGCCTGTCATCAGTGACTATTATTATGGCAATAATCAATCTGGACCTTTTATTTTTGTTTTCCTTTGTGGATTGAACTCATCATGTATGCTGTATTGTGGTATGCTTTGAAGTCAGGTTGTATAATACCTTCCATTGTGTTCTTTTCTGTTTGATTGGCTTTCGCTTTTTTTGTTCCATATAAATTTTAAGATTTCCTTTTCTATTTCTACAAAAAATGTTATTGGTGCTGTGTGTAGTGATCTACACCTGTAATCCCAGTGCTTGGGAGGTAGAGATAGGAAGATCAGGAATTCAAGGACAGCCTCAGCAAGTTTGAGGACAGCCTGGACTAAATGATATTATCTCAAATGAAACAAAACCACCCGTGTTTTGATAGGAATTATACTGAATCTGTAAGTCGCTCTGGGCAGCATGAACATTTTAACAATATTTAGTCTTGTCTTTCCTGATGTCCTCTGATTCAAACCAAAAGTTTCTCATTGCCATCAAGCTCTAGATGTTAAAAATTAACTTCTGAATTATTTGGAAGTCATATTAGCATGTAATAATAATACTAATATTGACAAAGTATTAAACATGACAAGTAAATTTTTATTAGCAAGTAATTCTTAATGAAATACATGGGGTAGTTTTATCATCCAAGTGATTTCATGTATTATATTCACTTTAGAAACAGTTTAGCAACAATTCTAATCCTGGTTTTTGTTTTTCTTTTTCAAGGTAGGGTCTCTCCATAGCTCAGGCTGACCTCAAACAGTGTGTCTACAGCAAGATGAGAGGCAGAGAAATGAGAATCCCCTGAAGCTACGGGCCATAGCAGTGACAAGGTTGCCTGGTGAGGACCAACACCTAAAGATGTCCTTTGACTTCCACATGTGCACTGACGTGTGTAGAACATACATACATATGTGTACACACATGAGCCATTCTCCATATGAAGCAAATCATAAAACCTGAGAAAGCCATTCTCTGACTTTCTCCTTCCTTCCACCCTGGAGATCCCTATCTATCACAGATCTCCCTGTTTCTGGGTCTTCATTTCTGAACACCACTGTGTTATGCAAAGCTTAATCAAATCAGCACACCTTCCCCTTGTTAGTCTGTAACTTATTATACTGGGCCCATTCACAAATGTTTGATAAATGAACAAATTATTACTATTCCCCCTGCACACAATATCCCAGGAGTTGCATATACCAGCTTTATACTTCCTATGCTTATCCATCCTTAAAAAATTACTTCACAATGTCACTTTGGATTGCTTCCAGATGTAAATTACCCTATGGACACACAGCTGCCAGCATCCCACTCTGATATCCCACACCTTGAGCCAGATCTTCCACATCCCAAGCCTGGCAAGTGCTTAAGCATTCAAAGCTGAAAGCCGTACACAAAAACGGCTTCTCAGACACACCAGTTCATCATTGCCTATTGATCAAACTCCTCTGGGCCTCGGCTGTCTCATCTAAAAAAATGGGAATGCCACCAACCAGTTATATATTATATAAGAGCATTAAGCCTGACAACTTCTACAAAGGCCTTACTACAGCATTTAATAAATGCATGGTGTTTAATAAGTGCTAAGTAAATAGCTGCTGCATTATCTTGATATGCCTGAACGTCTACAGATTAGTGGTGATGTTTTACCTAATCTTCTGTGCTCCATGAAATATGTTCTTAGGTGCACAACATCTAACTAAAGTTATGGCTTTGACTTGAATACATAGCAGGCCTTTTAGCTTCCATTTCTTTTTCTTTTTCATGTGTGTGTATAATATGTGTGATGTGGTGGTGCTGTGTGCGTGTGCATATGGATACGTGTGCACACGTGTATGCAGATGTGTCCTCCCATGCTCATGCATTTGGAGATCAGAGTCCTCTACTGCTCTTTCACCTTATTTCCCTGAGACAGAATCTCCCACTGAACCTGAAGCTTATCACTCACTGTGGCTGTAGCCAGCTGGGAATCAAACTCAGGGGCTTGAGCAGCAAGCTTCCTTATCCACTGATCCATCTTTCTAGCCCCTCTCTTTCTTTTCCAATTTGGGTAGTGTATTAGTCAGGGTTCTCTAGAGGAAACAGAGTTGATAGAACTGATTGTAGTAAAGGGGAACTTATTGGGGTAGCTTACGATGGTCCAACAATAGCAGTCTGCAGGCCCACGAATGAAGAAACCAGTAGCTTCAGTCCACGTGGCTGGAGGCCTCAGCAGTCCCAATTCAGCCCAGAAGGCCTGATGGCTCCCTGGGGAGCAGCGGCTCTTCAGTCCATGATGTGAGGCTGAGGAAACTGGGTTCCAATGTCCAGGAAGGGTAGGAGAGCAGGATGCAAATGCAACTCACGAATAAGCACCAGCAGCCCAAGATTACTATGGATTATTACATAGGTCAAGTTGACAAAAAAAACTTAACCATCACAGGTAGTTATGCTGGGAATACTAAGCACTCCCAGAAAGAATAGACTCATTAACTTCTCAGAAAACCACTTAATCAGATGTGTCATATATTAATAAATCTTTCACAGAGAGAAAACAAGCATTGGCGTCGAGGCAGAGTAGAAGAAGAGGTGAACCAAGGAAACAACAGCCTGAATAAACACTTGTACCTCACTAGGGTCAGTCTACCGCTCATGACAATTGACACTACGCTTTCCTCCTCTTTGCTCAGTGAAATGTTCATCAAAACTTAGAATTCTTAATAAATGGGTTGATAATATTCCAGACATCATCGGGCTCGTTTCTGTAACCAGACAAGAGAATAATGAGTTCAAGGCCAGCCTGGAGTATTACAAAGGCTTTCTTGCAGCAGCTCCTTTATAAATGAACAAATTTTTTTCAAGAGCACCTACTGAAACAGGAGGAATGAGAAAAATTATGTATTTTAAAATCACTCCATACCTTTCACTTTCTAAAAATTGCATTGACTATTCAAACCTGGGCCCTCACATTCCAAAGACATGGGTTCAAATCCTGGCCTGCCCTTAAAACCGTGTCGCCCCTCTCAGTATTTCTAACATAGACAGCTCCAATTTTGTTTCTCTGCAAACCAGCTGCTCAGGGTAGTACCTGGTACCCACAACGTAACAGCAGCCCCAATGCTTTCCAAGTCCGCTCCAGGTTCAAGGAGAGACCCTGTCTTAAAGACGAGATGGAGAAAAAGGTAAGAAACAAGGTGGAAAGTGACTGAGGAAGACATTCAACATTGACCTGTGGCCTCTGCACACATGTGCAAACCAACATCTGTGTACCTGCACACAGACACCCAAAGAACAACTTAAAAGTGCTATCAGTGCAAAGATGGCTACAATTAATTTTATCTAATTAGCCAAAAAGGTCTTTATTGTTTTAAGTGAATACAATCTCATTTTATTGTCTTCCTAGCAAAACCGGCTTAGAACTGGGAACTGGACCCCTTGGCTTTTTCTCTTCTCCTCCCAGTTCAAAATGCCCTCGTCTCTTAACAGCCAGCGTTCTCTTATATCTGAAGTTGGGCTCAACACACTCAAGCCTCAGTGCAATCCTCTTCATAGTTTCAGGACTATAGGCTTAGTCTGCCCACCACAGCCTCTCTGCTTCCCCTGGCCAGTAGGAGAGTCCTTTCTCGTTTTGTACTGGGTCACTTCATGGGGCTGGTGCTTGCTGCATTTATTTGCAGGAAGTCCAGAGAGTTTTGGTGACTTTCACCATGTTGTTGGAAGTGCTATCAGCATGGAAGGCCTTTTTTTGTTGTTGTTATTGTTGCTGTTCATATTTATTTATTTGCAAGCAGATAAAGAAAGGAGATAGGGTGTGAGACGGGGTGGTATGTCAAGGCCTCCTGCCACTGCAAATGAACTCCACATGTATATATGCTACTTTGTGCATCTGGCTTTACACAGGTATTGGAACCTTGTCTTTCTTGCCGTTTTCTGTATTCTCCACTGCTCAGTGGACAGGCTTAAATAATCAGGCTACAATCAGCTCCTATTTCCCTCAGGACAGATATTCTTACAGTTAGGCTGAAGAGGAAGTGGGATCACATGACTTGGACATTATCATAACTGATTATATGATTTTACTTTGTCATCTTGAAAAAGAAGAGCCATAATCACACGGTGCCCAGACACAGTGAACATTCTGTTAACCATCTGGAAGCCATCTCCCATAGCCATACGACATTCAACACTCTTGCTCAGAACACTATTCTAATTCCCTTGCATGAAAATTAAGATGAACCTGTTCAGGTTCCTGTCCTCAGCCCGCCACAGAACATAAGCACAGCCTCACAACATCCATCCAAAAGGCCCAACAGGTGTGAGAGCTATTATATCACCATCTCTTCCAGTCCCCAACACATAGAGATCCTCACCCAGTTGTCTCGCAAGTTAAAGAACCAGCTATGCTTGCAAATCACTTCACCCTTTCAGGTCACCTGCCCACGTAGTGAGTGTCCTGCTACCTCTAAGGCAAGCCTCTGAGCCCTTCACGGGTCTTCCTCCTCTGAAATCAAGCATGTGCTACTCCAGACACTACTTGCAGTCCTCGGTACTTAATACCCATCCTGGAAGACTCTGTCTGTTACAACACAGGAGAAATTTCTAGTATTTAAATTTTCTCAGACTGGTCTGATATTGTTTCATTCCCTTTTCTGTAAATCACATATCCCAGGCATTCTAGAATAATGACAGCATCCCCAGCACAGAGCCTTTGAGATTATCTCTATGGGAAACATGAATATTTGAAATTATTTTGTAAACTTAATGCATTCCTGACAATTATCCATAGGGATTAAAAAAATTTTAACATGGAAAAAAAGCAAATGAAAAGAAATCTCAGTCCCCATTCTCTCAGAAACCCTTCCCCAAGGCTCAAACTATTATTAATTTTCAAAGTACCCTGCCTGCAAGCACATTTGTATGCAGACACCCTTGATTTTGTTTGTCTTTTTATACAATGAGAACATATTATACATTATCAGAACATGGGCTTTTTAAAAAATATTTTACTTATTCATTTTCAAGCAGAGATATAGAGAAAGAGAGAGAGAGAGAGAGAGAGAGAGAGAGAGAGAGAGAGAGAGAGAGAGACACCAGGGCCACCACCTTGTGGGTCTGGCTTATGTGGGTCCTGGGAAATTGAACCCAGGGCCTTAGGCACTGGAGGCAAGTGCCTTAACCACTGAGCAATCTCACCAGCCCAAACTTGGGCTTTTTATCTCCTTCCCCTTGACTATATCCTAGAGACCTTCTATATCAGGACATATGAATTGATGAGTCACTTTTGGCTTTTCCTATCACGTTCAAACCTGAGCCTGTGGTCCAGGACAAGTCACATCCCCAGATTTCCAACTTTAATAGAGTCATAGCATCTTCTGGAGAGAGATCCATCTTAGAGCTACAGTACAGAGCCAGGCACAGGGTAATACTCCCTGGCATCAGCATTCCTCTCCCTTGCTGGGCTTCTCATGGGGTCTGGCCATTCAAGCATGCATCATGGACTATGGAATCAGACCAACACCGTTCAAATCCTGCTCTCAGATTTCAAATCCTGCTCTGATTTTTTTTAACAGACAGGGTATTTGATGCAGTGTACAGTATTATCCATTTATTCCACACTACGTGTTTAAGTAGCTAGAATAGGCTGACAACACAACCAGCGTTGTGCTCATACTGTTGAAGAGAAAATGTCAATCTAATCACTTTCTGGAGACTTCCTCATGAAATCCTTGATCCAGAAAGCCCTGGCTTCTGTGTGCTCCTCATTCAACAACTTTACCTCCCCTTTCTGAGTCCTTCAGGCTTTGTCCTTTCTTTGTCTTCTCTCTTTTTATTGTCTGCTTGACAGGAAAATCCACTTAGGTAAGACAAGTAACTAATTACCACCAGACACAGATGGCAGAACAATTAATTACATGAACTTTAAAATTGTCACGTAATCTCCTCGTTACTACAGATGCACTATAAGAAGTTAGTTTCCAGGGCTGGGGACATGGATCTGTGTGTAAAAACCCTTGCTATGCAAACATGAGAGACTGAGAGGTCATGGTGTGCCCTGAGTTCAATTCCCTATCACCCACATTAGCAGGCAGCTGGGCATGGCTACACACACCTGCTAGCCCCGATCCTGGGAGGAGCAGAGACTCAGTGAGGCTCACCGGTAGTTGCAGCTACAGGATCAGTGAGAGACCTTGTCTCAAGAAAAAAAAGCAGAATAGAGATAGAAGGACACACCTGACTTTCTCTGGCTTCCTCACTCATGTGCACCTGATGCCAAATCTACACACACTACAATGCAAACATCACATCACACACACACACACACACCACAAACTTTACACACACCACAATGCATACAGCACATCACACACACACACACACACACACACACACACACACACACACACACGTGTGCATGTGTTTCCAATTCATCATCATAGGAAATTCTGAGGGGGCTGGAGAAAGCAATGAGCAGTTGGAGAGGGGAGGAGAAGAGTGATAAGGTAGAATGGTGTTTGCCAAGCAAGCAGGGGAGTGTTCAGTGGGAACTGAGTTTCAGTGTTATTTAAGAGAAAGATCTTCTAGAGATCTGTTGTGCCACATCCTGAATATGGTTAACACTGCTGGACTCGCAGACAAGATGGAGATAACACTAAACTTAATGTCTAGTGTTTTCTCATCTCAAGTATAACAGCTTAAACTGAAGGCTAGTCTGAAAAGTAGGAGCTGCCTTTTAATGGAAAACAAAGCCTAACTGACCTCAAAATCTGCCTCTAAACAGCTGCCCTGAGAGCTATGATCTGATAGTAGAAACAACAAAAGAGCCAGGCGTGGTGATGAAAGTCTGTAATCCCATCACCTGGGAGACTGAGGCTGAAGGATAGTGATGAGTTCAAGGCCAGCCTGGGACCCTATCACAGAAAATAAACAAAAGGACTAAGAGCTGAAACACAGCCGGGTGTGGTGGCGCACGCCTTTAATCCCAGCACTCGGGAGGCAGAGGTAGGAGGATCACCATGAGTTCAAGGTCAGCCTGAGACTACATGGTGAATTCCAGGTCAGCCTGGGCTAGAGTGAGACCCTACCTAGAAGAAAAAAAAAAAATATCAGAGCTACTACTTAGAAGCCAATTATGTCATCTGACTCTTAAATGATCTAGTCTAATACTTGAAGAAAAAACAATTATATTGAAAATACTGTGGGGCTGTTGATAATGAACAAATTCAATAGTAGATTATGAAGGAGGATTTTGTTCTCTGTAAGTAATAAACTGAGGTAAAATAATGCATTATAAAACATCATTGGTATTTGTGCCCTTCTAACTTTTAAAAAATATTATTTATTTGCAGGCAGAGAGGTGGGGAGGCATTAATGGGCACCCCAGGGACTCTACCTCAAAAAACCAAAAAAAAAAAAAAGAGCTGAAACACAGTGTGTGCATTCCTTCAAACCCTATCTAAATGAATCTTGTACAGAAAAGCGAAGTCCTAAGCTTCTTGATCTCAGTCTCAAGTGCCCATGCTCAACACAGCCACATTGCCCTTTGTATACTTGATGCTATTTCGATACATATACTTCAAACACTGACCAAAATATCTGCAAACTGGTTCATATTATATGTAGAATTTTTATTTTAGGAGTAGGAAATGGAAGTTTACCAAGTCCACACAATTGCCCAACAGGATTCTTGTTTGACATCACCCCCAAGACAACACTGATGAGGCAATAGCTAATATCCCCATTGAACAGATAAGAAACGGAGGCTCAAGCCAGTTATTTGACTTTGAAATATACTTATTTGTGCTTAAAATATATTTATAATTGACATGTACTTAAGGTTATTTATAACACATTTATTATATTTAAAATATTATTATAGTGTGGACATCTGAAGCCAAACAAGATCCAATTTCCCAGACCTACCGGATGTACAATGTCTTGGTCTGATAGACCAGTCTATTCACACAGCCTGGACACAAGCCTGGATCTTCTGCTGACTCTCACATCTAACACAACAAGCAACCAGGGGAAGTACCCAATAAATGACTTTATCTTCGCCTGTTTTCAGCAGCCTGAAGCTCTACTGCATCGGAGACTTTGTACTTCACTGATCTAAGCATCTCTCCGTCCCTCCTGCTTTGCCTCTGGTCACCAACAGAGATGCTGGTCAGCTACCTGTCAGGGGTCCAGAGCTGTGTGGCAACAGCATCCCCTGCACTTGGCTGACTGACCTAATTAGAAAGAATTCATTTGCGGAGTGTTTGAAGGAAATGTGGTGATTCTCACAGGGGACAATGGAGAAGCCAGTGAGTCAAAGGCAGGTGGAGGCATCTCATAGCCACGTGGTAGAAAAGCCATTCGTCTCAGCTTTACCAATCAGGGGGTTCCAAAGAGGCAGCCTATATGTCACTCAGATTTAGCACATAGCTATTTCTATATAAAATTACTAATATTTAAAATTCTAAGTTCACATAGACATGCAGGTTTCATCCTTCTCAAACACGAGAAGATCCGTTTCTACTGGGTCCATTCTGAGCAGAAGCGACTGCCATGCGAAGACAGCAGGTGCCTGCTTGTGTACTGGACACAACCACCTCGCTCACAAGTCATTGTCACTCGCCTTTGCTCAGAGACAGAACAGGAATGCCAAGTGTCACTCTGTCTTTCTTTTCCTTGGTCCAGAGATACTTCTGCAACTATTTCCTCCTGTGTCCATGAGTGGGATAGTTAGGAAATTAAAACACCTTATCAGGTAATCAGAGATTTGTCAATTCATTGCAATTGTTTTGCTCATTATTTTCCTTATGGCTAATTCTGGGCTATATCTAAATATTCTGTCCTTCTGGCCTGCTGATGGCAAAATCTGCTGACAAAAACCCACCTGCGCAGGTTGCCAAGACCTCATCAGAGAAAGGGCTGTGCAAATATGCACGTTCCCCGCCTCCTTCTCCCTTCTCATGCTACATGGAGCTCCCTCCACCTAGGAGGCAATTCTGATCTGCAGGAATGCTCTGGCTGCCTGCCCTGAAGTTGAACTCCTCTGGGTGGGGCAGCAGGCTGCTGGGTGCAGGCTCTTGACTCTGGAATGTACTTCCTCACATAGATGCCAAGGCCTAAACTTGGCAGATTCTAGACACAATGACCTTTAAGCTCCCCAACATTTATTATTTCTGAATGAGAGGTGAATAAAGGATTCTTTAGACCGACAGGGAGATAGGGTGCTGGATAAGGGTAACAGTAGTCTACTCAAATTGAATCCCTTTCTCTTCAAAAGAAAGAAAGTTTTCTAAAATAAAAAATATAAGAATACAACTTAAAAAATAGAATCTAGGTAATCCAGAACCTGGCTGAATACTAGGCTATCCATGGTCCCCTGTCACAAGGACTGATCCAGATGACCCATGGAGGAGGTTATCCAGTGGAGGGGGGAGGGGAGGGCAGTGGGGAATTGGGGATAACAACTCATTGTTTGCCCACTAAATGTTGTAACTCATTATGGACAATAAATTAAAAAAATATATATTAAAAAAAAAAAGAATACAACTTAAAAAATTCCTTCCTATTAGAACTTATGAACCATATATGCAAATGTTAGATGTAAAATGAGGATATATGCTGATAACTCTAAAAACTGTATTTCTAAAATTTTATTTAAAAAATATATCAATAGAATTGTCTATGAAAATTAATATCTCTCATTAAAATAAAAATACATATTCTTATTTATACTTATTTATACTATAATTTTGTCTTTCAAATATAGTATATCACAAAATAAACCTATTCTGTATTTTTAAAAATTGTTAAAAGTGGAACTGTAATCCAAGGTACACAGTGAGTTCAAGGCCAACCTGGACAATTTATCAAGATCCTGAACCACTGGCAAAGTACAAGATCCTAGGTTCAATACCTACTAGACGAAGGAAAAAAGAAAGGAAATTTCCAATTTTTTCCAATAATTGAACTATGTCCATAAGATTACCAAAGTAACACTTTAGTTACAACGTCGCACATAAAAAATTTTAGACTTTTTTGTTTCTTCAGTGCTAAGACTCAGGACTTCACATATGTTAGGCAAGTGCCTTACTACACTTCCCTACATTCCCAAAAGAGCAAAAAAAAAATTTTTTTTTAATTAATGGAAACTACTATTTCTTTCCTGGCCAGCTAGGCACAAGTGTGTCAGAGAAAGGAGTCTGGGAGGGAAGGGCTGGTGCTAAGTAGCCACTACCAGAGGAAGAGGGTCTGAGCAGATTGCAAGGTACAGTGTCGGGGACCAAAGCACCTCATTATAGACCCCGCCCTTCTCAGACTCACTTCACAGAGACTGTCAGCTCCCAGAGGCCTGGCAGTCATGGACAAAAAGTATCACAGTAATTGATGCTGGTAGAAACTAGACACCTTTAAATACTCTGTTCCAAGTTAGAATCCCACTATCTTAGGAGTGGGGACTGACTTTCACAAGCCAGGGTCAAGTGAGGCTAAATGTAAAATGCACTTGAACTAGAGGAACAAGAAAGTTAACATTTAAGGGGCTAGGGAGATGGCTCAGTGATTAAAGGCACTTGCCTGCAAAGCCTGCTGGCATGGGTTGGCTTTCCCAGTACCCATGTAAGCCATGACATCTAAAAAGCCATGTATCTGAAGCCAGATAAACAAAATGGTAAATACATCTGGAGTTCATTTGCCCATTCTCTCTTTTTCAAATAAGCAAAAATATTTTTAGAAAAAAGAAAATTGACATGTAAAAATATGGAATAAAATGCATCCAAAACCTCCTTCACATGGGTGTGATCTCTGCGGCACCTGTGGATCACTGGGATTTCTCAGTGGTCCTCCCTCACCCGGGATAATCAAGTCGCCCTGGGGAGGGGCATCCCTGGGCCCTAGAACAAGGACCATATTGTGGCTTAAAAAGTCAGCCTACAACCACTTAAAAGTCAACTAAAATGTGCTCATAATAAATTCCTAATTTTTAACTCAACAATGGCTAATCCTCCTTTTAGGAACCAATGATGAATACTCACCAGTTTTAGATATATAATAAATAGTCATGAATACTTAAAAGATATCACTACAAGGATATTTAGTTTTAACACAGTTTTAAAATTTTTAGTTTTAAGAAATTAAAAGATTGGTTGTGTAAATTCTGCCTCACCTATACATGTATCTTTATGGTAAAGCATCATACAGACATTATTATAATGGTGGTATGGCAGCCAGAAGTGGTGGTGCATACGTGTAATTCCAGCACTTGGAGGCTGAAGCAGAAGGATTGCAAGTTTGAGGCTAGCCTGGACTCATTCCTCAAATCCTAGCACTCATGAAGCTGAAGTGGGAGAACCGCTGTGAGTTCAAGTCCAGCTTTTTGTACATCATGGGTTCTAGTAGAGCCTGGGCTACACTGTCAGAACATGTTGAAAGAAAGGCAAAAAATGAAAAATAAAGAAATAAAGGAAGAGGGCTGGAGAGATGGCTCAGTGGTTAAGGCACTTGCCTCCAG
Source organism: Zapus hudsonius (assembly GCA_004024765.1). Lineage (NCBI taxonomy): Eukaryota > Metazoa > Chordata > Mammalia > Rodentia > Dipodidae > Zapus > Zapus hudsonius. The sequence goes on along the minus strand of PVHP010002927.1, from coordinate 21,461 downwards.
TGCCTAAGGACCCGGGTTCAATTCCCCAGTACCCACATGAGCCAGACCCACAAAGTGGTGGCTCTGGTTCTCTCTCTCTCTCTCTCTCTCTCTCTCTCTCTCTCTCTCTCTCTCTCTCTCTCTGTATTTCTGCTTGAAAAATGAATAAATAAAATATTTTAAAAAAAGAAATAAAGGAAGAAAAAAAGGCAAGCAGGTTGCACAATGTGACTATACCACTTGTTTTCAAAACATATACAAACTAAAAGGCTATAATATACTAGGAAATAAAATGAAATCTTAATTTTTTTCTCTTTTTGGAAAAAAAGAATTCAAAGTTTTCTAAATGTTATCTGAAAATGAACACACATTTTTTAAATGATGAAGGCAAAATACATTCCATATTTTCAAATGACCCACCTAATGCTGGAAGACTGTCCTCATAAAAAGGTATCTATATCCTTGTCTAGAACTGGAGGAAAAATCTGTCTAAATAAGCTCACCTGGCTGGCCCTGCAGGGGCCCTTCTCCCTGTCTAGAGCAGAACCAAGCCTGAGAGCTGGCCTCAGGTGAGGGTCAGGACGGACGGCACAGCTCAGGGAAGACCAGGTTGTTCAGTGAAAACTGCATTTAGGGGATTTTACATAAACCAGGAGATAAACAAAAACAAAATCTGGTCCCTAAGCTCAGCTTCTAGTAGTTAGGCTTCCAGGGAGGGAGAGAAGAGGGAGGGAAGAGAAAGAAGAGACGGCTATTTTCATAAGAGCACAGGAGGATAAAAGGTGTAACCACACAGGTTTGTACAAAGAGCAGGTGTAATTTTTGCAGAGCAGGAGAACAAAGCCTGACATGAAGTGGTGGAGGCTTCTGATATTCTCAGTGGACCTCGGAATGGTTTTGTAAGACATGCATGGGATCCCAGAAGCACCACAGGACTTTCAACATTTGCTTAGTAATTATGACCACAGTATCGTTCATTCAATGGGATTCAAGACTGTTCGTAGCAAAAGAAATATAAAGTAATAAGATAAAGCATAAAACTTCAGATTAGAAGACTGGAGCCGGGCGTGGTGGCGCACGCCTTTAATCCCAGCACCCGGGAGGCAGAGGTAGGAGGATCACCATGAGTTCAAGGCCACCCTGAGACTACAGAGTGAATTTAGAAGACTGGAATTTTTTGCTTAAGAAACTGCCATACATAATTGTAGAAGTTCTCTAGGTGACCTTGACCCAGTTCTCCTTATCTGCAGTTCTCAAGAACTGAGAATGTACCCAGAACCTGTTCCTGTCCTTCCTGGGGAAGGTATCATCCTGAGTTGGGAGCTTCCCAGGATGGCCTGGGCATGGTTCTCTTCCTTGAAAGTAGTATGTTGGTTAAAGCTTTATTTAACCCAGGGAGTTGCATGGCCCCAGAGTAAGCTGCCTTGGGGACCCTGAGGTGCACTGGAAGTGAAGACAGCTCTATCAACACTCCACACACCCGGCACAGCCTGCCTGCACCCTAGAGGACTGGCTCGCAAAGAACTCTGGGTTTCTTTTGTCCCTTGCTACTTAACTGAAGTCACGACTATTTCATGGAACTTGTGTGTGAATGTGCTCTGTCTCACCGTCCTCAGACAAGAGGGGAAATCAGAGCACACCAAACTTGCTCCACAGTAAGCCGGATTCAGTGATCTCTGAAATCGTAGGGTCCTCATCAGTGACATGGGGTTAACAACAATACCGGGGCAGCAAGGTACTCTAGAACAAATTTAAATTGTGCTTTTAAAAAATTTGTGCCACTGTAGAACCTCAGGAAGGACAGTATTCTTTAGGCACAATGAGAAGAGGGGACCTAAAAGTCAGGCAGATGAATTGATTTCAGTTCTTTGCATTTCACACAATATGGCAGAAAGACACAGAAGACCTGCGCTCCTGTTCCTATAGAAAGCCCCCAGCTCTTCCTAACTTCAGGGATCATGTTTGCCTCCTTTGTAAAATAGGAATGCACACTTTGCAGTGTCCTCCCTACCTCAAAATTATTTTACCATGGAAGGGCTCCGGGGACTGAAAGACAAGGCCGCAGCTCAAAGTTAGAATTACAGTAAAATCCCATGAACTTTGAGAACTGAAGACAGAACGAAGCTGAAACTGTTTAGGAAATAATGAAGAAATAATCTGCACCACAGATGAAGAACAAATAAGTCACATGTTCACAACAGCAGAATGGGTGAACTGATAAACACGAGAATACTCAGAGTAAAACAAACACAAACCAAAGCTCTTTCATGCCCACTAGGTACCAAGTTGATAAAAAGAGCCAACACAAAAGAACACACACCATGATTCACTCAAATCAACTCAGAAACAGACAAAATTAATTAACTTGCTCAAGAAAAGTCTACATTAACTAGTAAAATTATAATATCAGGAGTTAGACAGGGCTTTCTGCTAAAAAGACAATATACTGAGACTATGATCATAGACACACTCATGGGGGACTTCTGGGGGGAATGCTGATTGAGTTAAATTATATATGTGTGTGTCTGTGTGTGTGTGTCCGTGTGTGCGTGCACGTGTATCTGCACCCATGCACACATGTATGTTCATCTATTTCATGCACTTTATGCTTCAAAGCAGAAGACAAATAATTTTAAAAGCTAACTGGATTTTGTACAAGTTGTTATATCAACAGGGCTGCTGCTTTTCAAAAACACTTGCCAGAGGTTTCCTTCAATTCAATGTCAGATTCACTAAGACATCACTCAGTGGGTGATTTTTGGCAGATCTCTCCACATGACTGACATTAACCCTCTTTCTGAAATACAGCGGGCGAAGATCTCCTCCCATTCTGCAGGCGGCATTCACTCTGCTCACAGGTTCTTTTGCTGCCCAGGAGCGTTCATGTGATCCCATCTGTCAAGTATGAGCTGTTTCCTGTGTAACCAGTTCCCCACAAAAAAGTCCTGAAGCTTTTTCCTTCAGCAGTTTCAGTGTTTGTGACTGACTTTATTTTATTTGGAAAAGTTTTAAGCATTAAAGGAGGCGGTGGTGATTCAAGTGATTACACTATTTGCTCATTAATAATTGGTTATTACGGGGCTGAGGAGATGGATAAAGTTTCGAACCCCAGCACCCATGTAAATGCCACAAGGGTGCAGTGGCACTTGGGAGGCAGAGAAAAAGGGTTCCTGAGACAAGCTGGCTAGCCAGACGGGCTAAATCAACAAGTTCTAGTTCAACTGAGAGCCTGCCTTAGCAAATCAAGTGAAGAGCAATTGAGGAAAACGCCAGATGTAACCTCTGGTCTACACACACACACACACACACACACACACACACACACACACACACACACACACACACGCAGCCTACACCTACACATACCTGTTACCATACACATACCCATGTGTGCACATACCACACAATTTTTTTAAAATAACAATTACTGATTGCTAGCCAGGTGTTGTGGTGCACATCTGTAATGACAGCACTTTTGAGATGGTGGCAGGAGGATTAGTTCAAGGTCAGCTTAAGAAGCTACATTAGATCCTGTCTCAAAAAACCATAAACAAAAATTAGTATTTGTAATGATAATTAACAGTGATTGCCTGAACCTTTCTGAGATCAAATTTAAAAATCTTGGATTAATAACACTAGGACAAGGTGATAGGCACTATCTGAGCCTGTTTTTCACCACCACCAAAAGCAAAATCCTCTGTATCATTGATGACTCGGGGCTCATGACTTACCAGCCGGCTGTGTTTGTGCTATTCGCTTAGGGTAAGTCTTGCTTCGACTTCTTGCCACATTCTGATCAGGCCGTGGAAGCTGGATTGAAAGATCTCGGCTCATTTGCAAAGCTGTCCTGCCACTTGAAAAGGCAACATATTAATTAGCAAAGTAAAGTGACACAGCCATAGACTGAAACAACAGCCCACTCAGCATATCTGCAAAGAAGAAAAAATGCACAGATCCCATTGACCATACACACACTGCAGTTTTTAACAGACCCCAGGTTGTAATATTGAGCAAGGAAGCAGAGCTAAACCACGGGAGAAGATTTCTGTTGGATACAAGGGAGATTTTTTTACCTGGGGGAAAGGCAAGAAGGAAAGGGTTTTTAGAGGAAGAGTTAGATTTAGATTTAAGTAGAATGAAGAGCAAGAAATAGAGGTTGCTGGTGGCCCTGGGCTCTACACCTAAACAGTAAAGACATGGTGGGTGAACCCTCCAAGGTAGTAACTACACATGATTCTCCTCTTGCTATACATAGACAAGTTCTGAGGCAGGACCAGTGTGATTTTATTTGAACCATACCATGGCACAATAAGCCATTTATCCTGCCCAGGGAGACTGAAAATGGGCCTTGGCCCCCTGCAGAGGGCTGCTTCCCTAGAAGTTCAATGAGCATTCAAGATCCCAGGCTCTTGGTTTCAATATGACTGGTTCCATCCATTGATGAATTTGTAGTCCAATAGGCTGTTAGAAGATAGGGCCTAGTTGGGGGAAGTGGTTCACTGGTACGTGCCTTGCATTGCAATAAGGTATGTATAATCTTTTTAAAGTGCTCTCTCCCTCTCTTTCTCTTCCTCCCTCGCCCATCCCCGCTGGAACAGGTGAGTAGACTACTCAAACCACACCATAAAACATTCACACCACCATGATGTACCTCCTCACCTCAAACCCAAAGAAAGAGAGCCAGTTACCCTTGGACTAAAACCTCTGAAGCCATGAACTAAAATCAACCTTCCCTGCTTTAACTTGATTTCTCCCAGGTATTTTTTTGTCTCCGAGAGGAAAAGATGATGAAAATATCTGGGCTAACCTTCTCAACTATTTTCCCCAAGGAATCGTGTAATTTCATTTGCTAGATATCAGTGAACACTCTTCTTACTAAAAGTTCATTTCACAACTGTGAAATTCACACGAATGAATGAGACTAGATTCCAAGATTCAAAGTATACAGATATAGGAAAAATACATTTCTCTATGACTAGTTTAATTCACTACAAGCAGAGTCGCCTATGGACAGAGGGGAAGCCTCAAATTCTATTCAACCTACACTTACAGGAAAAATATTGGGAAGCACCTCTCCAAAGAAAATTTTAAAAAGACACAACATAAAATTTATCTCAAATGGTCGTCTATGAATGTTACCCCTCCTTGCAATCCACTTTTATTAAAAATAAAGATTCCTGCAGCATTCATAAGCAATGACTCCTCATCAGTCTATGAACTACTATGAAAAAATAAGGCACCGTATTAGTTCTTTCTGTTCAGTAGTTAATGGAAATTGGACAGGAGGGGAATACTGTGATGGATTTCTTTTCCACTTGAAATTTAATTTTTTCAAAGGTACATGAAGTGACAAAAATTTCTGAAAAGCTTAAAAAATCCCACAGAAAGATATAAAGTTCCATTATTACGCATGCTTGATAACATGAAAACAAGATCTACTGACATGAAACTTTCTCTTATCAAAAAGACTTGGGTACTGTGTACACCTCACTGTACTGGAAAAAAGATTTGTTATAAAAACAAAACCCGATATGCATAGCACTGAGATAGTTTATATGAGTATTGTAATATTCAATTTTTGCTCAGGGTTTCCCTCTCAGGGACAAACAAGAAGTGAGAAAAACTGCTGCACAAGATCAGTAAGAAGATCACAAAACTAAACTTACTCTGCCACAGCTGTACAGGAATAGAACAAATTTCTGAACCCCAGCTGGTCAGTGCGGCACACAGCCTGCTGATGTGGGGGAGGGGGTAGTTTGAAAATGCCAAACCCTGTGGGAATCAAGACTCTGCCTTCCCTATTATAGCTCTGTGGTCTTCCATTACTTTTTAAAATCATTTTCCTCATTTGCATTCTATCTACTTATCCCAATAACATGACGTTTCCCGGTAGGAGAAAGTGCTGGGAAAGCAAATAGAGAATGCCAATGTAAGATGATGGGGTCCTCCGGACAGAGTTCTGCTTCTGTGGTCACCTGATCCCGGTCCTCTCACCCTGGCACATGCATCCCTTCCATGCTGAGTGTCAAAGTGAGGGAGAACAGGCACCAGGCTTCAGGTACCAGGTTTGCTACCTGCTGGTTAAGGATCCATGGCATCCAATTTCTCACACATAATTGGGCTATGACACCTCCTTTGGCCGACACTATACAAGGTCATAGAAAGCACCACATGTGAAACCACCCAGGAGGTTCTTGAGAGACCTTAGTGTCTCTTCCTGGCTTCATGAAAAGTGAGCACTCCTGTGATTTAAGCCTACACAGAGAATACCTGGACTGCTGAGGGCAGGAGAGAGATTCCCAGGGCTCATTCTTACATGGAGAGTATAAATTCCATACAACCCTTTCATTCAACAAAACCAACTTAACCACAAGTAATGGAGATGGTTACTTTTTAAGGGACTCACAGTGAGATATCAATGTCTAACAAAATATTTCATTAGTCCAAGATTAACCAATCTCCACTTTGGATTACCGGTTCTTCAAAATAATAAACAAAAGAATTAAAATATCATGTTTCAGCTGAGTCGTCTCCCTGATTTTGAAACATGATTTCTCATATTACTGAATATGTTTGATTATTTTTCTCCTTAATGAATGACCGGTTTTCTTAAAGCAGGTATATAGGAAGCGCTGGCATTTTACAAACCTTCAAATGACAGGAGAGAGCAAAGGCTAGAATTCTGTTTTCCTCTATCACACGCGTGGCACATGCAAAGCACTCCCACACCGCTCCATGCACACACACACAAACACACACACACACACACACACACTCCTGCATTCACACACTTTGCCCATGGCCACACTACATACTGCCCTTTTCCTCCACGCTCCACAGCCTGCAGGGTGAAGGGGGTCTGTGCTCTGCTTCATTCCAGGATTATCTCCAAATTGTCTCAAAAAAGGGACAGTACATGATGCTGGTAGAAGGCTGGCAATCTGCCATCTGTTGACACTAAGCAATCTGTGCAGTAGTGACCACCCAGCAAGCAGAAACCTATCCTGCCTAAACTCTTGGCACCCAGACGAAATGTCTCTCTTCCAAAAGTGATGCAAGGTTAGTGCTTCCTACACGCAGGCAGGTGTCCTTGGATCTCATTAAGATTTACTAGGCAGTTAACATCATGCATGAAATGAAAACAGATTACCAGAGCACCCAATTCTGCAAAGGTTACCTTTAATTACCTAGAAGAAATGATATTTAATATGCAAAATCCAGCAACTTTCTAAGAATAATTCCCAGTAGCCACAACATTTACATTTCAAGAAATTTGAGAAATCGAGTAGGAGTACCTTGGGGGAAGCCAAGGAATTGCAATACGATTGTAATGCTAATGAGAAACACTGTCTGCATTCTGTGACAAGCAGAAAGACTCTCACACTTGCTCTCTATTGGGCAACAGTTGATGCCACAACTGGAAGAACAGCCCGAATGCTGGCTAAGACTTGTTCTTCTCAATAAGTGATCTTTCTTTAAATTCCTTGTCATTATATCCCTGGCTCAGGAAGAACCCTAAAATCCTTCAGGCTAAAGACTTAAATATCTACAAATATCTTCATACAAATATTGAGAAGATCTACATTTTCTTTTTAGTCATCAAATAAACATTCAACTGAAAAACATATATGGATGAATGCACTGAACATTTAATATGGATCAGTCTTTTTTTTGGGGGGTCTCAAATTTAAGACTCAAGAGTAGGATATTGAGAGAGGAATTAAGACCTGGCATGCCCCGCAAACATATGACTTGCCTTTAATTTTTCAACCTCCCGTGGGATTATTTCAATCGGCAGCATCTCTAATAAACTGACAGAATGGTGTCCTGACTCCTGGATGGCATTTCTGAATCCTGCTCGGTATTACAAGTGCTGGGGACCTGCTTCAATGCCTGGATCAGACTGTCTCTTTGAAGGCAGAAGTGGCTCCCTGAGAGTCTTTCATCTCTGGGGTCCTAACAGCATGCCTTGCACATCATAAGCTCTCCTCTGAACAGACGGAATTGAAACAAAACAAATGTGTTTCTAACATACAGAACTCACTCCCATGTTTAATGCTTATGTGAGACAGACTCCAACAACCGCCTAGCTGCACGAATCGAGCTTTCTTGGCTACAGGCTCAATCTGTCTAATGGTGCACGGGCAGTGGTGTTAGCACCAAGGTGTGGATTCAACATCATTGCTTCCTAGCTGAATTACCTTGAGAAGTCCCATGGCTTCTTGGAGCCTCCGTTTCCTCAATAGTGAATGAGAATAATATTATAGATATTATTAATATTATGGTGATTAAATAAATTAATGCAAGTCATTTAACACAATAATGGCATTTATACCTGCTCAATAAAGTTAAGGCATTACTCTATGTAGGTTTTTTGCACGTAATAATTTTATGTCTCAAAGACATGGCTTGATGAACACTGTAAAATATACATTGTGTTCAACATGGGATCAACTGAATATTCTAAGAACACAAGCAGTCAGCTACTATTCGGGACATCTGCTTTGTTTCCAAAATTACTGAACTGGAAAGACCTGACGACTGTATTAACATGAAACCCTGCAGATAAACTCTACAATGTTCTAAAAGCCCTGAACTTAGCATAGCTGATGCAGATGTTAAAACTGGAAAATCATTTTTGTTAAGATTTATAGAATAGGGCTAGGAAGATGGATCAGTGGGTAAAACACTTGCTGTGCAAGCTTGATGATGCCAGTTCAGAGCCCCAGAACCCACAGAAAGGCAGAACAACAAAAAGTTAAAAAAAAAAAAAAAAGAAAGCCAGAAGTGCAGTATAAACACCTGTAATTCAAGTGCACCTATGGTACAAAGAAAGGCAGAGACAGGAGAATTCCAAAGCTTATGGGCCATCTGGCCAGGCAAACACAATGCCAAGCAAGAAAAATCCTGCCTCAAAACAAATTGGAAGTCAAGAATGAACATGAAGGTGGTCCTCTGACCTTCACTTGCGCACAATGGCACACACGCCCACATTCACACACAAATACACAAGTATCGTATTATAAACACACGATTTAAAAAAAAAAGATTGGCAAAACACATTGGCCCTCTAGAGGAAAACAAAAATCACATACTTCATTAAATATGTATATAAGAAGTTGTATAAATGTTTATTTACATTACCAAACCAAACAAAGAAAATAAGCCATTTACCTGTACCGGTGCTTATAACTTATAGATCCGAACTTGCTGAGCTTTCTTGACAATGAATTTGATTCCGTTTCTGGCATTCTAGTTGAATTTTTAAAAGAAAACCAAAGATTCATAAATTTGGGTACTTGTTTAATATTTATGCATAAAACTATATAGAAAACATAATAGCACAACACTATTAACAGAGCTGCTGTGGTGGTTTAAGTGAGATGTCCCCGGTAACCTCGTGTGTTTTGAGTGCTTGGTGGCAATGTGGGAGGCTGAGTCTTGCTGGGGGTGGGCTTCGGGTGTTAGAGCCCAACTTCCTCTTGTCAGAGCTCAGCTCATTCTTGTTGCTTTCTGTCAGTTGATGTGACAAGAAGTGACGTCCAGCCTCTGCTCTGCCATGCTTTCCTGCCATGAAGAAACCTCCCCTTGAGACTGTAAGCCAAAGTAAACTCTTTCTTCCCTTAAGCTGCTTTTGGTTGGGTGTTTTGTCCGAGGAATGCAAATGTAACCACAAAAGCTACTCAAAATATTTCACTTCTTTCATGCACTAACGGGAAATAGTAATTGGTTATTGTAAGCCAATATCTGAAACATAACTACACTTTGGGATGCCACGTAAATATCAAATGCTCATGTTTTCTAGGAAGTAATTTATTCATCATTTCTCTAGAAGTTTTAGTGTGGCTCAACTTACTATCTTGGGAATTTTGCTATGATGCTGATTTCCATCTGTGACGTTTACATGGGAGCTACTCATTCACATCATATGTGGTGGTTTACTCTAACTTACACAATATATAATTCCAGTACTTTCCATTTCAAGGTACTTTCAAAAGACACCCACTATGGCATCCAGGACCCAGCCCCATTAATTGGGAGGCAAAGTCTCAGGCTTTCTAAGTTATTTTCTTCACCTAATACAAACTGTACAAAGGACATTGATCATTTTGTAAGAATACTTCTACAATGCCTGGGAAATTGCTCCACACAAATAAAAATAAGGGAAAAAATTCAAGTTTATTTCAATAAAGAGTGTACTACCCACTAACATTTTATCTGGGTAATACAAGAACATAAAACAGTGAAGAAGGTAAGTGTGGCCACGATTCAGTGGTGGATTCTCTCTGGATGTCTATCTTCCTTGCCTCCCAGGAGCACTGTGCATTGCCTGGCACCTGCTGGACCTTTCCCAGAAGAGCACGCCCTCTCCCAGGTGTTCTTTCTCATGCTCCCAGGTGAGTCTCCTCCTCCACATGCACTGAAGGTCCAGAGCTCAGCTCTTGGCTTTCTGCCTCTCCTTCTCTTTATCCTTCCTACAGGTGATCTTACCTACCTCCTTCTGTCTTAGACACCTGTCCACACCGTGTCAGCAATCTTCAGGAAGCCCTGTCTACTTGATTGCCTGACCACGCTTCCCTTAATGGCTCACAGGTATTTCAAACCTAAGCACGTCCAAGGAAAAACACTGAACGTCCATCATTGCCATCACTGCAGCATGTGGGGCTCACCCAATCTATACTTTTTACATTAGAAAAATTACCCCATTCTTTCTTACAGAATGAGCAATGATTATCTGAACATATATCCATAAATGTATATACACACGTGTATATATCTGCATTAATGCAATCCAGAGAGTTAGGAGTTGAATGAAGAAAAGCGTCTACATTTCTGTTTGTAGATAGAATACTTGTTATGAAAACAATTTTCATCCTCATGTACCAGAACACTGGACAAAACCTTCCCATTAACATACCTAAAAAATGTATGATGCTCTACGCTGCACTTCCAGAGGTGCTTGCAAGCAGTTTTGCTTTGGGCCTCAAAAAAGAAGGAGGTTTCATTGCACTGAGAGAGAAAGGGAGACAGCACCAGTTACTGACTGTAACACTCTTCATATGATGTTGACCTTCAGGTGGCAGAAATCCAATCAGAGAGATTTTTTTTAATATAAAACACAGAGAAATTGTTATTTCTTGGTAACTATTTTTGGGAGATTGCATTAGAATTACTTTTAATTAACTAAAATTACAAAAGATAAATTATATTACATCTTAATACAACCACCTTTAATATTGCCTTCTCTATCACTTCATGAACAACACAGTGGTTTGAGTCAGATGAGCCCCATAAATTCATGTGTTTTGAATGATTGGTCCTCAGCTGGTGACAGTTTGAGAGGTGGAGCCTTGCTGGAGGAGGTGTGCTGTTGGGGTCAGGCTTACAGGTGTTCTAGCCAGCTCCCCTCGCAAGAGCTTGGCTCATTCTCTTGCTGCTGTTTTCCACCATCTGTGGCAGAAGTGATGTCCAGCCTCTGCCCATGCCATGGTTTCCCCTGCCATCATGGAGTTCCCCCTCAAGACTGTAAGCAAAAATAAAACCTTGCCTCCCGTCACACTTTTGGTTGGGTGCTTTATCCCAGTAATGAGAAGGTAATGACAGCATTGGCTATGGATAAGAGAGGCAATGACAGAGTGCAAAGCTGTCCAACCTAACTGACCACCAGGGCACACAGAACACTGGAATTAAGCTCCAAATAGAGAGATGCCCATAACTTCAGTCCTTAATTCTACTACTTTCAGAGATACGCAGATTACACTTAAACTGGTATCTAACGAGTCTCAGGCAAAAGCACTGGGAGAGGCATCCTCAATGCAGTCTAATCCTGACCAATGAAGCAATCTCTCTCATTCTGAGAGTTTCCATCTGCATTCAAGTGAATGAATGGGTAGATGAAATTCTATGATAAAAGTAGTGTTGTATAATCAGCATGTAATAAATTTTAACTGCTATTTTAATCTAGTAGTTATTTGATTGTCTAACATATTTAACATATAAGAAACTAATACACACTAAAGGGAATTCAAATTTATTTAAATATATTATTTTTAGGTGACTCAACAGACAACCAAGCAAGGTATAGCATTTGAGTGCTGCAAGCTCAATGAAGTTCTATACTTGCTAATTTAGTTTCGAATCTGAAAACCAACCCCATTATCAAATGAAACATTTCCTCTGGAACAAAACTCCTACAGACATTAAACACAATATTATCAGCACATAAGAACAACATAAAAGATTTGTATGCCACTTTTAATGAAAAATGAAAAGTTATGCATGAAATTCCTCCCCAGCCCACTGAGAACAATGCTGCCTAGATTTAGGCATGAAATTGCAAAATGTAAAAATGTGATATGCTCAGACTGTAGCAAGGCTGGCTCTAGTTCCAAAATCTTGTGAGGTAGAGGACGTTTAGGATGATTCATTCTCGGGTTCTTGGGTTGGGTGTTACTATTAGAAGTTAGCAGATGGGGAGAAACTTGGGGATTTTATGGTCATGGAATGGACCTGTAGAATACCAAGTGATCCGGAAGCACACAGGTGTAGCACTCAGAAGTACAAATGCATCTATAGGTTCAATCCCTCTAGAGAACCCCGACTAATACAAGGGGTGAGTCTTGTTCAGGGTATTGGAGCATCCTAAACACAGTACACACAGATCAAAGCCCTCACTGAGATGTAAATTGGTTTGGGGTTACATTCTACCAGCTTGTCAGTAAGGTTAAGGGAGTCCAAGAGGACTCAGGCTGCCTCTTCCTCGAATGCCACCCAGCAAGCACATGAGGACCCTGTCATCTGCCATCTCCCCATGCTGGCAACAGTGGAAGCACCAGGTGGGTAGAACAGATTGGCACTTACCACTTAAAGGAAATGGGGCAAAGGTCAACTCTGTGATGCAAACATTTTAGCAAAATCATCCACAGAGAAGCACCAAAATCAATTTAAAAAAAAAACAACTTAGTTATATATAGCCCAGATTTCCAAAAGTAAAGGAGAAATTTGAAAATATTCATTCTTAAAAATAAAATAAGCAGCTGGGCATGGAAGCACATTCCTTTAATCCCAGCACTTGGGAGGCAGAGGTAGGAAGATCATTGTGAGTTCAAGGCCATCCTGAGACTACATAGTGAATTCCAGGTCAGCCTGGGCTAGAGAGAGAGACCCTATCTTGAAAAACAAAAATTAAAAACTAAAATAAAATGAAATACATCTCCTCCAAGCTTCCTTGGACTATTTTTCATTCTGTCCCTCAGACAAATGTCTGCATTGTTTTGCTTGTCAAGTTAAAACCAGGTCAAAGGATATCTAATTCTTAAACTATATTCCCACAGGATAAAATTTAACACAAGTCGAACCAGTATTGGGGTTTTCTCCAGTTTTGTTGGCCACAAATATATAACAGGAACGAAAGAGCCTCCAATAGACTTCCTCATTACTGTGAACAAATGCAAGTGTGAACTAGCAGCCTATTTTCTGTCTCATTATTGGCAGAATGATCCAAATATCAAAAGGAAGGTTGACATAACTAAAACAGGAGCCAGGTATTCTAAATAAATTACGCGGACTTTTGGCACATACAGCAACTATTGGCATGAATGAACCAGCATGGTATTTCACAGTCTCTTTCCACCACTCCCCTGCTCATTAAACCTTTTCAATAAACACGGCCATCAGCAATTTCCATTCACTCACACAGACGAGAGCTGCTGAACTGCAGAAGTTTGTTATGACAAAGGTGAATATATTGTATCCACGCATCCATCCAAAGCTTGGAATTTGCAAACCTACTCCAGCATCTTTATAGTTTTGGCTATTTTCATGATAGTGGCAATGCTTCTGTCTGGATCTATTTCTTTTTAGTTTAGAAGCTAATCAAGCTTAAGTCACTTAAAACGCTGTGAATATCATTGTCCATGGGACTTTGAGGACACCCAATTTAAGCCATAGCCTTGATTCCATCATTTGCAAGAATTCACGACACATCATATCAACTGAAGTCCCTTTGGTCTTTTCCCATCTCTTTGCCCATCTTTTCTGGTCGCAGTTAAAGAAATCAATCTACTTTGCTTAGCTAGTCCTACATGTAACTGTTTTGCGGACAGGATCACCGAAGAACTTTACACTTCAAATGGCACAGCCACCTAGGTGTCTCTCTTAAGCCTGTGCTCTCGACACAATATGTTCTTCCACACTAAAGCCCGTGTCTAACTGCTTTCTCCTGCATTCCTATTCTAAGGAGCAATCACAACTGGATGTCCTGTGTTTCCCAGCCTCCTTTGAATTATGGGGATGAACATCATCCACTTCCAAGAAGTAACTCAAGATGTACTGCCATGAGCCAATCAAGAGAAGAGATCAGTACTTCTAACAATGGTAAGATACAATCATTCTACAAGTACGTGAGGATCTAGAGAGGTTTCCTGCTCATGTTCCATTACGGTGAAAAAAAGGTTAGAGATAAATATATAGTCTAAACTACTGTTGGTATTTTTTACATTCAATCTAGATGAGATTTATATATTTATTTTTGCACTTTTAACTTACTTTAGCATGAAGGGAAAAATGAAAAAGAAACCTGACAACAAATGACTAAAATAACTTTCCCCCCAACTACTGAGAAAGCAAAGGAAGGCAAGTAGTGAAATTGAACAACACACACAATATATATATATAATATCTTATATATTATATATAATATATAATTTGCTTCAACTGGAAGCAGACACCAGAGATATAAAATTTAAGTGTAAGAAGAAATTTTATCTTTCTAAGTGCTCAGCATCCTTAAGCATCAGGGAAATGCAAATCAAAACCACAATGAGGTACCACCTTACCCTAGTCAGAATGGCAATCATAAAGAAAACCAACTACAATCGTTGCTGGTGAGGATGTGGGGGAAAAGGAACCCTCATTCACTGCTGGTGGGATTGCAAACTCATTCAACCGCTATGGAAAGCAGTGTGGAGACTCCTAGACAGAATGGACATAGAACTAACTACCAATGGGCCCAGCTATCCCTCTACTAGGCATCTACCCGCAAGATGTCACATCTCGATGCAGAAACTTTTGTACAACTATATTTATAGCAGCTCAATTACTAATAGCCAAGAATTGGAATCAACCCAAATGCCCATCCATGGAGGAATGGACAACGAAACGGTGGTATATTTACACGATGGAATTCTACTCAGCTGAAAGGAAAAATGACATATCAAAATTTAGGAAAAAAATGGTCTGACTTTGAGCAGACCTTACTAAGTGAACACTCAAGAACAGAGAATCGAACGCTACATATTCTCCCTCATATGCGGTCCTTAACCAGGCTAACCGTAAACTCTATGCAGACTAGTAGAAAGAAGTGAGAGGTTATGAATGAGGGGTAAGGGATGGGGGAGGGGAATGGCTTAAGCATGAGGCTGAACCAAATTAGGTTCAAAAACATAAAATCCTCACGAGCATACTGTAACCTATTGAGCAAGTAGTGGGCGTCTACTGGCAAGAGGTGCCATGAGTAGTAGGGGAGAGAGTCTAAGCCTGTGAATAATTGATCAGTCTGACAACCCCTGGTCCCAGCCACCAGTTCCTTTCCTCACTGAGCTGTTGACCAAAGTGACCCATGAGGTTCCAAAAACAAGACTTCAGAATTCTGTCAAAGCCCTTGAACGCCCTTCCCTAGGCCTGAGGCAAAACCCTGTTGCTGAAGAAACCACAGATTGCCATTGATCAGCATCGAGAGACCCTTCAAGGTCCGGAATGGTAACCAGCCCCCAGGTGGTAATTAATGTAGTGCTGGAAGGCACTGCACAAGCTGCCAGGGGAAGCTGATCAACGACCCATGGAGGAGGATATCCAGCTGATTGGGGATGGGGAGGGGGGCACTGGGGAATTGGGGATAACAACTCATTGTTTGCCCACTAAATAATGTAACTCATTATGAACAATAAATATATATTTTTAAAAAAAGAAATTTTATCTTTCTAAATTGTGAAGTTGAATGACCGCTGCTTTATTTAAACAACATTGGTATGCATATAGGAGATGTTGGGCACATGCCTTTTTATTTTAAAATGGCTTTCATCATGTTTTTCACTATTTTCTTCTCTAAACATGTCAAGTTCAAACCTAACTAATAAATTCAGAGTGAACCCTGCGATTAAAAAAATCACTTGTTATTCTTGCAAAGGGACATCAGGAAGAATGTTCAGATCATGAGTATATGTAATCTTGTTCCTTCAAGCCTTGGCATTACATAAAATTCCCCGAAGGATGGCTCTCACAGCACTGGTGCCTTATGATGCTGGACAAGAGTTTTGTGCTCAAGTAAGTATGGGAAATGTTAAATACTTACTGCTCAATGTGCTCCCATGTACTGTGAATCTCCACTAGCTGATAAGGCGTTTTACTAATTAATTTGGACAAAGAACTGTCTTCTGTGAAAGTGAATTTTACATACTCTAGAAAGTATGATAGTACATAAAAACACTCCTCTAATACATGTACACATATCAGTTATGAAAAAATTTTAATAAATGTTTTTTAAATATTTTATTTATTCATTTTCAAGGAGAGAGAGAGAGAGAGAGAGAGAGAGAGAGAGAGAGAGAGAGAGAGAGAGAGAGAGAACGAGAACATCAGGGCCACCACCTTGTGGATCTGGCTTATGTGGGACCTGGGGAATTGAACCCAGGGCCTTGGGCACTGGAGGCAAGTGCCTTAACTGCTGAGCCATCTCTCCAGCCCATGAAAAATTTTGAAAATATTTGTACCATAGTTTCAAGCTTTGGATTTCATTTCTGAGAGAGGGTCATAGCAAGTAGCCCTGACTGGCCTAGAACTCACAGTACAAATCAAGCTGTAACTCTTCCTGCCTTTGCCTCCTGAATGCTAGGATTATAGGTGGATGCTAATGCTACCAGGCCCACTGCAACATAGTTTTAATAGAAAAAGAACTGGTTTTTGTTGTTGTTTTTTCGAAGTAGGGTCTCCCTCTAGCCCAGGCTGACCTGGAATTTACTATGCAGTCTCAGGGTGGCCTCAAACTCACAGCAATCTCCCTATGTCTGCCTCCCAAGTGCTGGGATTAAAGTGTGCACCACAATGCCTGGGTCCTATGTCTTTTAACTATGAAGAAAGTTAAAAAAAAAAATACATCAGCAAGTGAAGCAAAGGAAATATCAGGGTCCTGGGAGAAAGTATGATAGTACATATAAACACTCCTCTAATACATGTACATATATCAGTTATGAAAAAAAAAGACCTATGCTTCCCTCTGGCATAAGCTAGTTACAGTGTAAGAATGGCTGGAACAAGATGATCCCTGCAGGTTCTTCCCGTATTAAGACTTTAGATACCCAAGGGGCCCAATGCCAAGACAGCTCCACTGCAGAAGCAAACAAAGACTGGGCACCTAGCTCACACCAACTTTATAGTAGATGCTTTCAGCCTCCTGAGAGATATGGATCTCCAAGACAGATCCATCCTTCCTCTGCAGGCAAGGAAACAGGTGAGATGATGTCAACAAATTGTTCAACATCAGTTAATGAGTCCAGCCCTGGACTTAAACCGTGTTATCTGGCCACAACTCAAGCAGTTCATCACTGAATCTGAAAAACTCTAACCAAATCATCAAGTGTATCAAGGTCTAAATATTACTAAACCACACTTAGAAATCTATAGTTCTAACTTTCATACATTGGATACAGGAATGCAAAATAGTTGAACTATTGAAAGAGATTAAGGGAAATAGATACAGAAATATCAAACAAGGAGCTAGAGAGATGGATGAGACAGACAAGAGCACTTGCTGTGCAAACGTGAGCACTTGAACTGAATCTCCGGCAGTCACATAAAAACCGGGTATGAACACATATGCCTGTAACCCTAGTGCTAAGGGCGCAGAGACAGGAGAAATGCTGGGACTCACTGACCAAAACACAGCAGCTACAGGTTCAGTGAGAGACTCTATCTCAAGGAAATATCATGGAAGAGCAATAGTGGAGGACACCTGATGTTCTCCTCTGGTCTCCACACAGGGCACGCACATCGCACACACATATACACACACACCTTATACATAAAATTTTTAAAAAGTTAAAAATATAAAACAAGGCCGGGCATGGTGGCACACGCATTTAATCCCAGCACTCAGAGGCAGAGGTAGGAGGATTGCCGTGAGTTCAAGGTCACCCTGAGACTACATAGTGAGTTCCAGGTCAGCTTGGACTAGAGTGAGACCCTACCTTGAAAAACCAAAAAAAAAAAAAAAAAAAAAAAAAAATATATATATATATATATATATATATATATATATATATATATATATATATATATATCAAACAAAACTATGTATTCACTTATCTTTTTGACCAAGCAGTATCAGTCCAAAGAATTTATCTCATACATGCCTCTCCAAAAATACATATGGAAAGGAACGCAATAAAGGGAAATTTCCAAGTGCAAAATATTTAAAACTGCCTAAATATCATCCAAGCATATATACTCAACAAAGTATACAAAATAATGAGGGAGTAGTGATATGACTCAGTAGTAAAAAATTTCCTAGCATATACAAGGCTTTGGGTTGGATCCCTAGCACTGCAAAAGCAGAGGGGGGTGGAGAGAGGTAGAGGGAATGAGAGAGGAGAGAGAAAGAGAGAGAGAGAATGCAAATGAATTAGAAAGTTCTTGATAAACTGACAAAAAGTGATTTCTAGAAGAAAAAAGGCAAGGAAAAAGTACAAATGTCTTTATAGCATGCAACCTAGAGTAAGAAAAAATGTAATATTTATCAAAGAAGTGCAAAGAAGATAAACTAGGAAGGCGTGTAGGTCAATTCCCTCAAGAAAAGGCGAGAAGAAAACAGGCCTGAATGAATATAGGAGCTGATGATGCTTCTCTGTGTCTTTTTGTAGCATTTCGACTTTTAGAAGAATGTCGATCGCCTACACATTCAAAACATAAAATTAAACCAGCTAGAATGTGAAGGGGAGGGAACCCTAACTGAAAATGAACTGAAACAAATAAAGCTAATTAGATTTTGAGGGAACACACAGCCCCAGCAGTGAGCAAGGAAGAAAGGAATGAGGGAGGGAGGACGATCCAATAAGCTGTGAGCGCAGTTGGACACAGGCCCTCCGTTCTGCCAACGCTGTGCATGTGCGTGAAAGACTGCAAACAATTTCAGCGGTTTGGCCAAAGCAACACTGAAACTATTTGATATGTGTTTTCAAGCTGAACAAATGACTAAATGTGTTCTATTGTTGGGAGCCAAGATTCTCAGAGCCAAAGAAAGCACGTAAAATATGAAACAAGAAAGGCAAGAAAGAAAGCCTGTATGTTATGAACTCATAATTTTTTTTTTTTTTTTTTTTGGTTTTTCGAGGTAAGGTCTCGCTCTAGTCCAGGCTGACCTGGAATTCACTATGTAGTCTCAGGGTGGCCTTGAACTCACAGCAATCCTCCTACCTCTGCCTCCTGAGTGCTGGGATTAAAGGCATGCGCCACCACGCCTGGCTGAATCATAATTCTTTTTTTTAATATTTTATTTATTTTTCAAGCAGAGAAATGAGAGAGAGAGAGAGAGAGAGAGAGAACACACCAGGACCACCACCTTGTGGGTCTGGCTTATGTGGGTCCTGGGGAATTGAACCCAGGGCCTTAGGCACCAGAGGCAAGTGCCTTATCTGCTGAGCCATCTCTCCAGCCCATGAACTCATAATTCTTAAACCATGTATGAGTACATATGAGTTTAAGGCACCTATGTATTCATTTATATTTCATGTATGTGAATTTTAGGTAGTATATGAATAACCATAGATTCTTTAGTTCTGTCCACTGTAATCACACTCGGTGCCAAGAGCTAGACCATCTCCCTCTGAAAGCAACCAGGGATCTTTGAAGATATAGTTGATGCCAGGGCAGAGCAGAATAAATACATAACGCCATCTAAATATCATAATATACCAAGAGGAAGGGAATAGTAAGTAATGACGAGAACTCCCCAAAGGGCACAGGAGCCAGACTGAACAGGCACCTACTGATCAAACTAGGGAACCTTGAACAGCAAGACATCTAGGTACAGTAAAGTATCCTAATTACTGGAAATAAAGGATTAATAGGTCCATGCCAAAAATATGAATCCAGAGAAAGAGAGAGTCTCTTATAGTAGAATACTAAGGGCTGAGTGATGCGTGGAGTGAGTGGGGGAGTTGGGAAATCAGCATTTTTAAGTCATCACAGTAAAAGATTGGATGAGGCAAGAATGCTTAGTGAATGCTAACTATACAGGAAAGTCTAACAAAGAGGGAGACATTGGCATTGACTTACTGTCTCCCCACAGACTACTGACTAGCTTCAGCCCACAGCAGGAATTATATGTTGGAGAAATCAAGCGATACCATGACCAGCTGATTAAACTTAACAGCCAATGAGGAACAGATGGTCACCCCGTGGCTCCAAATGGGACACCTTGATTCAGACACAGACTGGCCGAGAATGCATCACTTCACTCTAATCACAAGGAAGGAGCAGGAACAAACCATGAAAGGGGAATCTTTGTTTTACTACAGTAGGGCAGTACTTTATTCTTTAAAAATGTCCACACTATAAAGAAATGCTTACTCTCACACACCTAAAAAACGATCATGAGAAGAGCACGTGCACATAGCCTATGGAAAAAAAGCAAAATGTTAGCAAGGAAACTGGGAACCATAAACATGTTTGCTGCCTTTTAGAAACCCGTTTTAAATCTCCAGTGTCTCTGCAAATGTGAAGGAACCCCTGTGTATGTGAGCCAGCCTCCTGGGCTTGCTGACCACCAGTGACAACTCCTTCCTATGGACACTTCCTATGTGCTCTCCCCAAAGCTCTCCCAAGGCTTCTGCCAGGCAGGTCTAATTACTCAGAGCTGATCTGCCAGGAACCTTTTAGTCCCACATCCTGTCACGCTAAGTTTAGCTCAGCTTCCTTTCATGATGATAAAAACAATCACGGTGTCACTCACTCTTGCATTTATTCCACACATGCGCTTACTTCATGCCAGGTGATGAGCTTCCCACTGCTGCCAATGCTGAGAATGTTGATTATAAATCTGAATGCTTCTCTAGTTTTCACGAAACATCCATCCCACTTGCTACCGGTCCAAAGCAAGGTTATCTTCTAAATGCCTCCCACATCTGCCTTCTCTCTATCTCATCAGCCCCCTGGCAGTGTACGGTCTCCTCACTTGACCTTTCTGTTCTCATGTCTGTGTCATGTTCTAGCCTGGAGCCAGAGTCCATTTTCCAAAATACACATCTTATTATAAGAGTTTTCTGTAACACGCAGCTTTCCCTGAAGTCCTCACGTCTACCAACAAGTGTCAGGAACCTAGCACACACGAAAGAAAAGAAAGAAGAAAGAAAAGAAAAAGGAAGAAAAGAAAAGAAGGCGGAGGGAAGGAGGGAAGGAGGGAAGGAGGGAAGGAGGGAAGGAGGGAAGGA